>APFE030577810.1:28873-44998 GCA_000404065.3 Pinus taeda
AACCTTTTCAAATTATCTAGACGGCCCTATCCTCATAGTTGATTCCATTGCTAATGTCAATGGAGAAGGGAAACTGTCTCCACAAAACTAAATCCAAAAATTTTAAAATTGTAAGATAGAGATCTCATTTTTTAATGAAATTTTCTTCAATTTATAAGAAAAAAAAATTGAAATGTTCAATACTTGTGAAAAATGAATATTTGACATATCTCCTAACAGGGTTGAAGAGAGTGATGTCGTGTCGAAAATGCCGAATGGAATGTAAATTTTTTAACATTTAATTATATATGTAATTAGTTCCTTTCCAAATATGTCTTTACAATGCCAATATAATAAAAGTAAATTAATAGTATCAAGATGAACTCTTAAAAAAAAACTAACATCTCTCAACATATCTTGATTTGAACCTAAACCCGACACCATGATATTATCAAAACATTTGTTCAACAAACAACTTAACTAAAAATGGTGAACATATGATACATTTGTGTTAGATTATATATGAATTTTTTTACAAAAAGTATGTCAATCAACATTAACACATGCATTACATTACATTAAAATATCCACCCTAAAAATTAACACATATCTATCCAATGCCCTCTTCCTCATGACTAACTAATGCTTTACAACCATCACAAAAAGCCTTTGCATATGCTTTAACCTCTTCAATATTCATATTATCTATCTCCACATCTAATTTATATACAAAATTAGCACATGCATCAGCTCATGCTCTTTATCGATTTAGACCAACATCAATTCAAGTCAATGCAGTTTGTATGTTCTCTATAATGGAATCCCTTTCTTCTCAACCAATATGAGAATTGGGATCCATATTTGACCGCAAAGATACCAGACATGGAGGTTGAGGTACCAAAGGTGGTAGAGGATGAGGCAATTCAGTATGCCTTAATGCACCCTTACGTTCATATGTTCGACCTCTCCCAGTACCATAAAATTCAAATGGAAGGTCAATATAATCAGGTTTGATACCTAAGAATAATTTTGCAAAATAATGTGGAACCTCATCATTCCATGGCAACTTTCCATACACTGCAAGGAACCTATCATACAAATGGTGGGCTATTTCAGGGCACTTGAAATATCGCACCTTGAGCATCTTTCTTTTCGACCCTTCTTTTAAATTAAACATATATTTCGTATGTGCTTTTGTAACCCTCCTACTTACCTTGGCCCATTTATCAAGACCCATCACTATTTCTTTTCTACACATCATCATATCTATAAAGCCATCAATTTTTGGCCCAAGGTTCTTGTAAATATAAAGAAATGAACTTAGAGAGTGCACAAATATTTCTAAGCTTTGTCGACTCTCTACTTAGGGAGCTCCAAACTCCCAAGATCTTTCTTCAATTTTGAATAATGAGCTATGCACCTTTGTAACTTACATTGTTGGACATTTGTTTCCCAGGGAAGCTCTTAAGGAACATCAAATGGATAGGTGGTAGTTGACATATGGTCTTCTTATTTAATCTCCCTGATTCGCCTACATTGACTTCGATCAACATTTTCACCTCCTGCTTCAATATAATTACATAAATATTAAAACATGTCAATGTATTTATACACATGAAAGATACATGTGTACACGTATATGTACATACAATTCATTTACATGTACAAATTTGTTTTAACATAAAATAATAATAATAATAATAATAATTTTTTGTATATATAATTTACCAAAATGATGAGGATCATGATAGTCTGATTGAGATTCATGACCATCCAAAGATGGTTGAGCACAACCATCACACCCAATTACATGAGTTGATTGAACTTTTTTACCACCGGGAGAATGTTGATCACTCTCACATGAGAACCTCGTGAGAGATGCTTCTAAAAAAAAATGGAAATTAGAAATTAATTAAGTTAAATTGAAAAAAAAAAATATTCAATATGTGTATGTACATATGATTCTACCTATTTATCATTTAATTAAATGCACATAAACATATATATACCATACCACAATGATGTGAATGATGGCACTCCATTAATTGATCTGATACTCTCTTCAACCACAATGACGATGTAACAAACGATGGCTCTCCCTTGATTCATATAATCTCCTCGATCCATGACCAATCTCATTGGCATGCATAGAAAGTCGCCCTCTAGTCAATGCATGAGACTCAATTGATGCTCTATCTCATTTACACCTTGAAGAATCAACTAGTGGCTGCTCATGTGATGATCCAGACCCTTGATATATATATATATATATATAAACCCCAATATATATATTATATTATATATATATAATATATATATATATATTATATTTATAATATATATATATTAATATATATATTATATAATTAGATAAAATCTTTAAGAAACCCCCAGTTACCTCTTGCCATTAAAAAACTTTATAACTTGTAATTAAAAGATCAAATCATAAAATTATAAAAAAAAAATTTACTATCCAAGGGTTGCTTTCAAAATATTTGGGTAAATTATTCTTTCATATATACTCAAGACTAAAAACACAAATGATGAAGTGCACATTTTGAGAATTAAATACAAATTTTCTAAAACATGTCAGGTTCACCAAGTTGTGCTTACACAACGGGGGTACACTTAGTATAACATTGAAAGAAACACACGATCATTAAAAACACCACATTTATAACTAAAAAACTCACACATATCAGGGAGATCTTACAATTTCCATCAATAAATTTTGATGGAGAGCTTCTTGACACTAATTCATCTTTCATACACAATTCTTGAATTGGCATTGCCTCATACAATAGATTACTAGACATCCTATTAGCATTTGCACAATGACTTATGGTAAATGATTGAAATTAAATATCAATGTTTTTCACTTCTCCATGGAGTTGTTTTAACTTCTCCTTTTTGACTTAGTACACACCTTTCATCTGGTTGCACACATATTCAGAATTAGTGAAGACTACAATTCCATTGGATCCATACTCCCTAGTTGTTCTTAAGCCTTCTATCAATGCAATACAATATGCTTCATTATTTTTGTCCTTCCACGTACATTTGTTTTATTTTGTAGGAATTTTTCATAAATAATCACAACTTGTCCTAGATTGGGATAACAAGAAACTTCTATGCATAATGTCTATTTTTCAACCATGTTTAATGGGTTTTCTGATCCTTGTAAAAAACAAATTCAATAAAATGAATAATATGTTTCTTTTTTACAAATTCCTTAAATTATGGGAGAATGATGAAAAAAAATATATATTTTAATGGAATGATGGAATATTACATGATCTATTGTGATGAACTGCCCCAATGGAATAATAATGGCAGTTTACAAATCAATGCAATTGGGAAAACGTCTTAACAAATGTTCTCATGTTGGAATGCACAAAAGTAACATTCAAACACATGCTACACTACATTGATTTTCGATGATGAGAAAATTATTTCTTATCATAAAAAATTAATGTGATTTTCAACCCAAGCTAGGGCCTCTAATCCTCTAATAGTTACTCCCATGACTCTCCATACCCCTAAGACTAAAATAATTATTAGTACTTCCATGCCTAGTGAGATTCCTTCACTATTCAATCAAGCTTATACTTATCATGAAAATACAAATCCTTGAAATTAGAGATATATTGTCATGTTTATCAAGTTTGGACTATACCGAACATTAACCTATCAATGGATATTTTCCATCATGCCATGTATGATTTTGTTGCAAAAATTGTCACATTTAAAAAGTTTATACCCACATTCAAAGCAATAAACAACTAATTTGTGATGGCTTTCATGTTCTATATAAGTCATTCAATACTTTTCTATGAGGCAATAAGGGTTGATTGTCGATCATGCCACTAAGTACACTAACATCCATAAATCTTGTATACAAAAAATAAAAAATAAAAAATTACAGTTTTCATATGCACAAGATCGTTGGTTTGCTTGCCTAAATCCATGGAAACATCAACCATGATTTCTACATATTGGATGTTATTCATGGATATGATAGGTGAATAAGGCAATAGTGTGAATTGGAGAGTTATTATGGCTTATCACTTAAATATCCAATTGCATCAATTCATGCTAGTGATGCTACCACTTAATATCACTTATCACTTATGGATTATCTCTTAAATAAAAATATAATAAAATAGGAGAAAAGAGGTGAATATCTCATATTAAAAGAGGTGAATATATATAATATTAAATTGAATTAGAATGATGATAGAGTTGAATCAATAAGAAACAAATATTATGATTTATAATAATTTGGAGTAGCATGATGCAACCTACATATCGTAGGTATGATAAAATAAATATAACAAAATGACTAGAGTCAAAATGAGATTGATTATAGATGGAGAAATAAAAGTATAATTTTAATTAATACCCAAGAATGATTCCTAGATAAAAATATTTACACAAGCAAATAATAACAAATTAGTTTGCACATGAATAACATTCAAACACATGCTACACTACATTGATTTTTGATGATGAGAATATTATTTTTCATTATAGAAAATTAATGTGATTTTCAACCCGAGCTAGGGCCTCTAATCCTCTAATAGTTACTCCCATGACTCTCCATACCCCTAAACCTAAAATAATTATTAGTAATTCCATGCCTAATGAGATTCCTTCATTATCCAATGACACTTATACTTATCATGAGAATACCAATCCTTGAAATTATATATATTGCAACTTTTATCAAGTTTGGACTATGCCGAATGTTATATCGATGGATATTTTCCATCATGCTATGTATGATTTTGTTGCAAAAATTTCCACATTTAAAAAGTTCATAATCACATTCAAATCAATAAACAACTAATTTGCAAGGGCTTTCATATTTTGTACAATTCATTTAGTACTTTTCTATGAGGCAATAAGGGTTGATTGTCGTTTATGCCACTAAGTACACTGATATCCATGAATCTAGAAGCCAATATTGAAGCCAAATAAATTTAATATTAAGTGCTCAACAAAAATACAAAAATATTCATTGCATGGTAGTTGTCCTATGGCCATTTTTTGGTTTTATTTATTCTTGAAAGCCTCAAGGTCCCATTTTTTTATTTCAATTATATATTCAAGGACTCTGGGTGTTTGGTTCAAAGATCCTAGTTTTTCTTATATCCATATCTTTCTCTTTTTTGTTGATCTCACTAAACTTCCCTCTTAGAGGGCATGGTAGTACAAATAAAATTATAGGAAAATAGAAAAATATAATGTTAAATAATCAACAAAAAATGAAAAGGCTTCATTGCATAGTAGTTGTCATGTGGTCAATACTTTACAACCCCAATCTTGAAGCCAAATAAACAAATTTAATATTAAGTGATCAACAAAAACCCAAAAAGATTCATCGCATGGTAGTTGTCCTACGGCCAATGCTTTAACATTCCCAACCTTGAAACCTATGTCAAACAAGAATTCTTAACATTAATTTCACTTCTCTAATTGACATATATGAGAAATTAAGTTTCACTACCATCCTCTCAAGGGTGTAATAACCAACAAGATATGTTGGATAATGTGGAATCAAGATGGGGCACAAAGAGATCGACCAAAATTTCATTTTTTAGTTTTTATACCACCTTTACGTATATGTCAACTCTACTTTTTGTCTTTAGATTCTCTCTCTAATTTTGTATAAACCTATAATATTTTTACTATATATTTAAAGTATTGAATTTTTTAATAAGTGTTTGAAATTCAAATTGAAAGTGAATAATTTTTTGTGGAGTTAATTTTCACTTTGAAGTAAATGGCAAATGACCCAACTCATAAATATTACAAGTTTGGGTAGCATATAGGCCATCATTTGTCTTTATAAGAAGATGGGTCATTTCGTTGAGGGTGATTATAACAAATGATTCACTAGCATGAAAACATAGTTTAATAATGCATACTTTATGGTACTATTTCCAATAAAGTAGTTTACTTATTTATAAACATTTTGCTTGTGATTATACAATTTACAAAAACACACTTTGGGACCTAGTGTTAAAAGAGATTGTAACCCTTGTTCTCTCTTTTGTTTTTATGATATAACACTTATTTGTTAACATATATTAATCCAATATGATATTTTATATAAAATTAAAAATAAAATGATATTAAATTTAACAGTGGTAGATAATAATTATTTACAAAAATATTTTATATATTAAATCAACAAATGTACCAAATTCAATCATAATAATTATTTAAAAATAATGAATTGAATAAATTTTTTCAAATTTAATTATTACCAAAATCTCTTCAAACAAATTTTATTTATAAATTTATGATATCAAGATTAAACTCAATAATATTAAACATTTATATATAAATATACAAACATAAATACATCTGAACTTGTACTTTTCATAACATATATCCATTAAAACTGCCATGTTATTCATAATAGTTATGTGCACTAAAAATATGTACATACATAGGAAATAGTGTACCAACTAATATGCAATTATTTGTCTTAAACTTAATTTTAACATGTCATTATATTGCTCAATCTCCTCCTCTATATTATCTTCATATAGGAGGAAGGCCAATGTTTAGTTGGTTAACAAGATGGATGCAAGTGGAGGCAATGGTAGAAACAAAAACAATAATATAAATCACGATCTTAAGAGAAGAAAAGGGTACTTTGGAAGAGAAACTAACTCAAATGGAATCATGAATCAACTATCTTGAAGCTTTGATAACAAATTTTCAGTTTGGGAGTGATAATCTCCATGGTGAACAAGCATAACTAAAATAACAACTTGAAGAATCTAAAATAGAAACAGAACCAATTAAGATTCTTTGTAATTATCACCAATACTCTTGTTAATAAAGTTATGTGTTTTTATTTTCAAACGAAAAGAACAAAGTATCTTAATGAGATATTACATACTTCATCAACAAAGAATTAGAGTCATAAGTCACCCAAGAGAAGGGGACAGAGCCTACCAAAATAAACAGAGGAATAGAACAACAATTCCCTAAGCATATCGATGGATCAAAATAAACAAATAACTGGCCAAAGTCCCTACTGAGTCACAACAGACCAACACGACGCGTTGCGCAGATTTGTTTTTTCAAACGAAAAAAACAGAGTATCTTCATTAATAAAATGAGATATTACATACTTCATTAGCAGAGAATCATAGTCATAAGTCACCTAAGAGAAGGGGATGGAGCCTACCAAAATAAACATAGGAACAAACAACAATTTTGTGAGCATGTCAATGGATCAAAATAAACAAACAACTAGCCAAAGTCCCTTTTGAGTCATTGTAGGTAAACAGGCGTGTTACAGAGATTTTTTTTCAAACGAAAAAAGACATAATATCTTCATTGATAAAATGAGATATTACATACTTCATCAATAGAGAATCAAAGTCATAAGTCACCCAAGAGAAGGGGACAAAACCTACCAAAATAAACAGATGAACAAAACAACAATGTCGTAAGCATATCAATGATTAAAAATAAATAAAAAATTGGCCAAAGCCCCTATTGAGTCACCACAGACCAACATGGCAAGTTGAACAAATTTGTTTTTCAAATGAAAAAAATCGAGTATCTTCATTGATAAAATGATATATTGCATACTTCACAATAGTGAATCAGAGTCATAAATCACCCAAGAGAAGAGGACAAAGCCCAATAAAATAAACAGAGGAACAAAACAACAATGTTTTGAGCATATCGATGGATCAAAATAAACAAAGAACTGGCCAAAGCCCCTATTGAGTCAATGCATACCAACACGATGTGTTACACAAATTTTTTTAAACAAAAAAACCATCAGTCAAAGCAACTCCCAACACTCTGGTGGTATATGTAGAAAAAGAGAGAAATACTTGTGTGATTGAAATCTGTGGGTAATGGTTATGAATAGGTATGTAGGAGTGTAACAAAAAAAAATGGGAAAAACGTGATCTTGGGATGGAAGTATGTGGTTTTAAGGAAAGAGATAGAAACGCATTTCCAATGCCATAGTGATTCCTCCTTTCTATTTTTTGTTACTCCATCAAATCGTACTTTATTTAGGCATTATGAGAGTGACACCATTGAAATTGAATGTAATTGATCAAGCCACATGTTCTCTAGCCACACCAAATTAATGAGATAAATTCAAAGGAATTAATATTACTGAGTGAGCGAGAGAGAAGTACCTGGCTGACATGAGAATGAAGTCGACGCAGTTGACAGGAGGATGAGGTTTGCTTGAGTTGACAAGAGGAAGATGTGCAATGCCAACGAAGAACAATGCTAAAACACAATGTGAACAAAACAATAAAGTGTGAAAACTCTACAATGACCTCACGACCATCATATATATAAAATGTTTATCGGCCAAAAAACATAGTCATCTTATTTTTCCCCCACCACCCAAAAATATATTCCATGGTTGTTGTTAATTTAAATGGCCAATTTTTTGGCCGGAAGTTAAATTTAGTTGTTCGGCCGAAAAAAAATAATTCAATCGAAAAATAATAAATAGTTTGGACGAAAAAGTATATGAAATTTTCGTGAGCAATTCTCACAAAAGTGTAGCCCAAATTCACATTGCTTCTATCTCCTCCAAGTTTCATGATGCTAAACATTCCAGAAGAAAATTTATAGAAAAATTCTAGGATGCTTGTTTACTCCATAAATGACATTTTTTTTCCACCTTTAAGATCCCAAGAGTAATCCCCAAATTGTGTTGCACACGTCAAATCTTTGCTTGCTTGGATGATATTAAAATTCCTTCATATAGCCATTGTTTATAGTTTTTCTATTTTCACTTATGGGGTTGACTTGTAAAATTGTGTGGGATGACCTATATTTTCTAATTGGATTATCATGACAGAATATTTCATATCTCCTCCTTCCTTTGGAGTTGGAGGGCATGTTATATATAGTTGGAAATGTCTTAGAATAATATTTTCAACCATATATCCTATTCTCCCATTTTAACTAGCTATTTAGAGTAAAAATGCCCTCAAATATAGGGTATGCAAAGTAGGCATCAAGAAAAAATGGGTATCCAAGCAATATTTCCAACAATCTTCATCTTACAATATATATCGTGGAAATTATAGTCTCCCCTTGTATTTAACATCAATGAAAATAATATTTCCAATAGCCTCCCTATTTACGGGAATATTCCCTAGGGCTAGGGTTTGAAGCCCCAACAGAGAAAAACATAAAATTCAACAAACAGACTAAAGAAATCATGCATACAACTTGAAATGAAAAAGTAGGTGTAGAGGGCATACATGCAAACCCCACATTTAATGATGTTCCCATAGGGTCCAAACCCTAACTTCTCCTGTTGAGGTTGCAAACCCATAAGATGAACAATAAACAAAGAAACCCTAGGTTGATGCAAAGCTAATCTCATGTGAAGATTGAATAATAATATCAACAACCCTAAAAATAAATATTTTCAGCCTTAAATAGGCACTAGAGGCTAAAATACAAACAGCAAGAGCCACCTAGGCTCTTTGTAAGTGAAAAAAATTCTACATTCATAAATATACATAAGTGTCTAGACAAATGCCTCTGTACATATGTGACTCTTACAAAAAAAAAAAACTCATAGGTTTGGGATATGTCTTTAGGAAATCCACGCATATATGCACCTATTTCCAAAAACAAGTGTGTATAAATAGAAAATTGAGGGAAAAATAAAAATATCCCTAGATCAAACAAAATAAGTTGGAATTTCCTGTCTAGTAAGATACCATGAAACTGACAAAAGTGTCATGGCACTGTTCAATCACCTAGATCAAGCCAAAAAACCCTTAAGGAGAACACTTAAAAGCATTACCCCCAGTGGAGTTTCCAGTTTAATTTTGTGGGAAATTCCCTAAGGCTGGGTTTGGAATCCCCAATAGAGAAAAACATAAAATTCAACAAATAGACTCAAACAATCATGCATACAACTTGAATTGACAAAGATAGGTCTAAACTGCATACCCATAGGTCCTATATTTGATGATGTTCCCACAGGATCCAAACCCTAACTTCTCTTAAAGTTATGAACCTATAAGATGAACAAGAAACCATACATGGATAAAAACATACAAATCATATATTCATATAATCAAATCATTCCATAAAGTATACATTATACTTTTATAACCATAAGAGATAGGAAATACAGATTGAAACATAATATGAGTCTCTTTTTTGAAATAGAAGCAACAAGAGGTAGTTAAGATACAACCTGATCTAAACTATTGACATCGATGGAACCTTCCTTTGGATCCCTCCTACCCAGGCCAGTGAGAACCTCCTCTCTAATAGTAGCATTGAGATGTGAGATAAAGGGGCTCAACATCCATGCAAGGAAACTAGGGTTTCTTGAAGACAAAGGAGTGTAAAGAGCATGATATAATGCATATCTAATATAGTGAAAATTTCGTAAAGAAAGCATGTCAATCATTAAGATTCTTATTATGCCAACCCATAGGGTGTATTTATACCAACAAAAACTAGTTAAGTTGGTTAGGCCATGGGTCCATGAAGGTGGGTTTCTGGTCTAACTTGTAAACCCTACTTGAAAATAAATTAATTACATATTGTTCCAATTTTAAAATTTTATACACATGAATTTTTGAGAGGAACCACATACATATGTGTTTTTATAGTGGGAAAAGTCGCATATATTTTTTGAAAAATATTTTTTATGAGATAAGGAAAGTATACAAGCGAAAAGGGATATGCTTAGGCCAATCATGAGCATATAGCAAAAGAGAGTGGAAAAATATGCTATAACGCTCCCTCTTGGTCATTGATAGTAACCCTTATACAATTCTGAAACAATATTGTAGCATTCCTTAGCCCTTAGTTGGACAACCATCTTGGTCTCCCCCCAACATTTACATTCTTGATCTCTCCATATCCTTGACATCAATGACAACACAATATTCAACATGTCAATGCTCTATAACAATCCTAAGGTGGTACAAACATTCTAACAATTTAGTGGGATAAGTTGTTTCAAAAGATTTAAGGGAGATTGTCACAATATAACAATGGGATTTTCCCTAAACCTCCACCAAAGCATACACTAGGACTACTCCACTTCAATGAAGGGATTAGAAATTTTGGTTAAATGATCCTGTGATCATAAAGTGTAAAAGTTAACAATAGGATACCTTAGTATAAGGAGCATATAAAACTCACTAAAGATGCCAAGAAGTTGTTCCTCTTCAATGATAAAGAAGTGGAAGAAAATAGAACTTGGGTAAAAATGGACAATCCACCTAATCCATGGAAAGAGGTAGCATACCTTCTCTTGAAATAAATAACTTGTGAAGATATATTAGGCATGGTAAATTCCTACTATTTCATATTTCTCCACCAATTGAAAAATCTATTTCATGACATATCTAAAGAAAATCTCAATGTACCATACTTATTATTACAATATTTGGGGAAATGAGTGTCGAATTCCAAAAGAGAAAAGAGGAAAAATTATCCTTCTTCTTTTTATTTATAGAAGAATTATCCATGTGAACCAGGCTACAAACATACAATTTATTTCTATGTTGGAGATAGAGTAGGGAAACTACACCATGGAAGGTTCATCTTGTTGACCAATATCTTATCATGTTCATTCATAAAGGGGGTTTTTAAATTGTGAAAAATAGAGTCGACATAACATAGTTATTTTAACAGTGAGGTGGGGGAATAAAAGTTATAGGGGAGTTCATAGGTATTGGAAGGTGTAAAAAGGCACACCTTGCAAAAATTGGGAACATATAGTAAAAATAAGGTTTTTTAATTGGAAAGATGTATTTGTAGGGGGTTTCAACAAAATGGTCTTGTGAGATATTTATCAATTTATAGTGAAATTAAAGGTATTATTTAATATCCTATGAATGGACATGTTATGTAACATTCGAATTTATCTCCTTGGAAATATTTATAGTTAAACGTATTTAAAACTATGCATGGATATTTTTATTTTCTGATATATTGATCAATATAGGTTGGATATACCATGGTATTGAAAACATTACAAATATTTTACTTATGTAGTTAATAAAATGATGATGACCAAGACCAATAGATTAGGAACATCCATATAGGCTATGGTATCACGAAAAGGGAAAGGGAAGGGGTTCTAAGGGATTTCTTGATTATTCATTTATCTATCCCACCTTATCATTTTACCTTATTAAAACTATAAGTGGTGGAGAAATCAATTCCTAAACTTAAACCATCCCTCTTATAGTTTAGCAAGGTGTGTTTCCTAGCTTTTTGGAACAAGAAGAAGTAGTGGGGGGAATTTTTGTTAAGGTAAAAGGCATGGAAATTCGAAGAGGATAAAATACGCTGGGAAAAGGGGAGAAGAGAGATGTTTTAGACATGAGAAGGGGAGAAAACCAAGTTCTAGCAGTATATAGATCAAACTAGACTTGAAAATAGGGGTATATACTTGTTGAAAGAGATGGGAAACCAAGGAAATTAACAAGAAGTTTTGTCACAACAGTAATACCTTTCTATGTCTTCTTTGAAAAGCATAAGATGAAGAGACTTCTAAGGGACTAAGAAGAAAATAAGGAAGTCCTTGTGTGTCATGAGTGGAAAGTGAAGTGGGTATTTGTAGTTACTCATTCCTTTGAAATGATTGGCAATAAAAGTCGTATTGGTTAAATTGTTGGCAAACGGAATTTTGAACCATTGTTCCTACTTTACCCTAGTGGAAACATATCTTGGTTAGGGGGTGGAATTCTTTGGTAGAACTGCCTATGGTTTGGTAAAAATCACTTTCTCTACCAATTGTTGCTAATCCTCCTTGTTGTATTCAAATAAGTTTCTATCTCTAACTTTATCAATTCATTGAATTATTTTGATTATAAATTCTAAGTTTGTTATGCGTAAATGAATAGAGAAATCACTACACATAATTAAAATTATTAAACCCATTAAATTTGTTACATGTTAATAGAGGAAATGCTTATTATATAATTATGCAGTTTCTTCTCTTTTATGGTATGATAATTCCTATGTGACCATGTATTTTCATTCTTGGTAGTTTCCAACAATCTTTGTCTTCCTTCCTTTTCATATGTTTATAAACTTTGTATATAAATATTACTTTTTAAATAGTTTAAATTATAGTCACCAAATTGTTCAGTGTTGGGTTCTAGAAATTTATTTCTTCTAAATGAGAAATTAAGAGCACCTTCATACATATTTATTGAAGCAAAAATTATATTTGGTTGTGTGAACAAGACTTAACCGTATCCTACAAGTCCTTTGAATCCTATCAAGTTGTATAAGTATTTTATAGCCGTGATTTAACCTTAAGCTCTATAAACAATTTTGAAAAATTGGTGATTGGAGGTTTTCATCCATAGCCCCTAGTCACATGGGCCAATGGAGGCCATGACCACAGGTTTCTTGGGACTAAATAAAAATATGAAAGATACTCTTGCATCAGATACCATGTATTTCCCTAGTAGATGATGTAATTTAGATGATTAAACTATCCAAAATCTAACATATGATCCTTTTCTATGATTTATTGTGTATCTTCCAAACAAATGATAGAATCCAAATATTAGAAGATCTAGAATCTAGAAAAAAAAAAAAAAAAAAAAAAAAAAAACATTTTTGTTAGTGACCAAGATTGTTCCCATATATCGACAGACTCTGGACATAAAGAGGTTTTTTGTTAATAAATATGAAAGCCCATAAATCTAGAATTTACTCATGTTGTTCTTTTATGAAAAACTTGGAGCTAGATGCGACATGTGGATCCATGTAACCTAGAGTAGGTTACAGGGCTTATGTCATATCATTGATGACATGCTAGTTTAATTATGTTGACAATGTATGTTGATGTGGTGTGCCAACATAACACATTTACATGGCATTTTAATATGGAAGAGTTTTCATGGTGGATTATGCGGCGCCCATATGGAAAAGATGGCATGGAGGTAATGAAGTGGGCTTGAGGTCCAAAAATCCTACTTTTGAAAAATTGTTGTTTAAGATTATTATTATTAGTAGTAGTAGTGGTGGTGGTGGTAGTGATAGTAGCAGTATTTTAGATCTAGATTTAATTGATAGATTTTAGATTGGAATATACCAACTATTGTTTTTCTTAGATTTCTCCCATCTTCTGGGAAAAAAAAAAAAAAAAATTAGCATTTTTTGAAATAATAGTGTTACAAAATTTTCCCGAAAAATCTAGAGATTTGACTTATTAACCATAGTGGAGATCTAGAAATCCATCTTTTTGGAAAAGTTGGACTATTAATATTTTATTGAATTTGGATAAGATTGGATGGTTAACGTACTTGACTTATATAGATTGTGCAATGCAGTGATGATACATGAGCACATGAATTTCCACATGTTAGCCATATGTTAGATGATATGGTATACTATGGTGGTAACATGTAGACTTTAGACTTCCACATGTTAGTTGTACCGCTGCTAACACAGAAAAATATAGTGAATCTTCTAAGGGCCATAACTTTGTGTCCAAATCTCATATTCAGATGAAATATATATATTAGAAAGCCCTCAATGATTTGGACATAATGTTGATCTCAAAACAAAAGTTTAAAATAACTAAATTAAGAGAAATTATAATAACCCATCTCCTAAGGGTAGATTAAAGGGTAAGGATTTAAACAAAATAATGATACCATATGAAGAAATTATAGATCAAGTTTTGTATATTGTCATTTCTTGTCATATATTTGACTATATTTATAAATTTTTATTTTTTAATAATTTGGATGTGTGACATTCTATGTCATAGTTTCATTAAGGGGAGAACCCATGAACTACCCACTATGAGACCAAGATCAAGTATTCAAAAGAAAAAGAAATGCAAGCCTTCCTATGTATATTATTTGGCATTCACATTAAATTCCCAATAAGGGAGCCTCATTCTCCCCAAAATATACATGCTACTCTATTTAGGGCACAATTGTGTAAGGAGACATTGAGAAGGTTAAGGAGTAAATGTATTGGAGTTAATTTCAATCCTCTTTTCCTTTTACACCCTAAAACTATAGGGTAATTGGTTGAGAAAGAATGGAAATAAGAGTTGGAAGAAAGTGGAGCACATAACAAGACTCCATGACAAGGGTGTCGTCAAACAATTTGTAGCTTAAGATTTTATATGGACCTATAGAGAGCAATATGATGAACTAGTAGAGAACGCATAATGAAATGATATTTGTAGGGGGGGAATTTTTTATCACGTAGGGATGTGTGAATCCTCCATGTTAGGGAGTGATGATAAGTGATCATATGGTGGGTTTTCAAGGCCCATATTATAGTTCGTGCGGTATGTTAAAGACTAAAGCCTTCATTGAACTATAAAATATTATGATAAGTATGAAGCATTTTGAGTTTAAATACATGTTGACTTTTATGACTTATTGAGTATTAAAGTTTATGTGATATGTTATAGCTTAATTATAATGTTTTAATGAATTTATGCATTCTTGACATTGTGGGCTAATGATTGAAACAAATAGGTCAAATTCTAGTAGACTAACCTCCAATAATAAATGGCCAACTCCACATGGGAGGACATGGGGATGATTTCCCCTCTAAAATATCCAAGGGAGACAAGCATAAATAATTCAAACTACTTAATCAATCATGATCCTTATTCTATTTTATGTCAGATCTATTTGAAGTGGTGGAAGGAGAAATAGCTCCCTTGAAACAAGGATACTTTCTTTTAGGAATAAAGGAGATAATTATCCTTTAATTAATGATTGATCCAAAGGAATAGTTTGATTTTTTTTTTTTTTTAAGTAAAGCTATGACGAAATTGATATGGATATTTTTCTTAGTGTAGAACTTCCATAGTGCAATCAAATTGTAGAACACATTCTACTATTATGAGTCTAAATTTCTAGATAAAGAAGGATGATTTTCTAAATTTGAGCATTTGGTGGTTTCATTAAGGGTTCCTACAGTAATCTTGAGTAGGTCCCACTCAAGGGAATGCAAGGACCTCCTTGTTCTATAACATTATTAGTTCTACACTAGATTACAATTTCCCATATCTATTTTACGAAATTTACTTCAATATCCTTTATGTAGATTTTTTTATTTCCTCGTAATTTTAAATCTATAATCTCACTTCTTTCATAATGCATA
>APFE030577810.1:45370-61154 GCA_000404065.3 Pinus taeda
GGGAATGCAAGTCTCCAACCTATGTGGATGAAGTTATATAATATGGCGAACTAGTATTTACCATCTTATTTACTTTGAATTGAATATTTCAGCTTCTGTTAACAACATTTATTTCTAGTACGAGTTTCAACATCAATTCATTAGTTATCAAGATGGTCTTGAAAGGCATTACTTGAATAGGTTTTGAAAATTAGATTATGTTATATGATGATGAAGAGGCTATCAAAATTATGACACACTATGTCATTGACCATCAAAATGTTTGTTGATTCAATCTTGTAGTATCTGATTAGTAATCGTATAGTCTCCCTTTATTTAGGAGAAGGGGGAGTGACGGTTATAAACATATGGCTTAAATGAGGAACTCAACAAAACATTATATCAAGAATTAGATTACATTTACTTCATCAATTAATAAATGACATTATGTTAGGTCCCTATAATATTAGTGATCCCCCCCTTACTATTGTCATTGTATCCCTCATTGTTATTATTGTGCCCAATATCATCCCACTATTGTTATTTTTGTGCCTTTATATTATTATTGTTATGTCAGCTTGGCTATATTGTGACCCCGTAGGCTCCTATATATAGAAAGGAGGTTTTGTCATTTGAATCATCTAAGAATTGTTCACTTGTGTAATGTAAAGGAGGTTTCCCCCTCAAAGATGCTTATTTCTAAGGCATTCATCTATCTTTTCTATATTTGTGTGAGTTGGTTTCATAACATTTGGTATTAGAGCTTTGGATTCTATGGTTTCACTACTCCAAACAGGGCATCGTGTCATTTTCACAATAATTTTTTTTTCTACGATGTTTTAGAAGCTAAAAACAAAACCCATTTGGGCTAAAATAGTTCTGAACTTCGGATCAAAATTTCAGATCTTTTTATGCTATATTTGCGGAGATATGATCTGAGGAAGTTGGCATTTTTGAAAACTCCTGAATTACATTCCAAACAGGCAAAGATGGGAAAATAGTCGTAAATTTTGTTTTGAGTATTAGATTGAAATCTCGTAAGAAGTTTCAGAAAGAGGATGGTCTCTAGTTTTTTGTGTATCAGTTTCCGGTACTAAGGTCAAAAAACAGTGACACGTGGCATGTTGTACAAGTTCACTCTACTAAATTATTCTATAGTTAGGTCACCGTGGGAGATTTTTCATAACTCTTCCTTGGAGAATCTAATTTTGATCATACTGGTGGCATTAGAAAGAGGACATAGAGGGCTACTGCAGGTCATGATTTCAGAACTGGGAGATCCAAAATTACAGAGGTACATCAGATTCAATATTGAGCTCCTACAAGTGAAAAAAAGGTGTGTATTTTTTAAATTTTTGCATAAGCTTGGTTTGAAAAATTAGTTTGAAGGAATTCAAAGGGCATAGTGAAGCATTATTATCCGTAATTGATGCCTCGAAGAAAGAAAATGGAAACACCTAGTAAGCAACATGAAATCTCTAGCATGACTCATGAAGAAGAGGAAGAAATGCAACATGATATATCAATATTACGAAACCAAGTGGAAAAAATTTCACTCGCACAAAAGGTAACAAAAAATAAGATGGATGGTTTAAAGAAAGACATAGAAGCTAAGATGGATAGTTTAAAGAAAGGGGTAGAAACTAAGATGAATGACTTGGAAGCTAAGATGGACAGCATGGAAACTAAGATGGATGGTGTGGAAGCTAAGATGGATGGCATGGATACTAAGATGGATGCTAAGATGAATGGCATGGACGATAAGATGGAAGAATTGAAGATAAATTTGAATACGTTGCTACAAGAAATGGTCACTAATGGTGAAAGCGTAATAAAGGAAACTCATGATGAGAACAAATAAATGTTAGTCATGATTAGATAGACTCTAATGTTGGATTAAAGACCTACCATGTTCCAAAAATCGATATGAGGAAGTTTGATGGTAAGGATCCTGGAACATGGATACTATAGATGGAGCAATTTTTCGATCTCCATAATGTGCAAAACACACAAAAGGTACGTATTGCAACTTTGTATTTGGAACCAAATCAATTTGCATGGTATTGATGGCTTTTCTCTCGTAAAAAAATTGTCACTTGGGTAATTTTTGCGGAAGAAATGATAACAAATTATGAGGATACAAAAATAAACACCTTTTTTAGCCATTGATAGATCTAAACAAAAGGGTTCAATGATGGAGCACATTGAGGACTTCCAAAAATTGAACATAAGGGTAAAATATATTCCAAAGGAGCATAGGATTGATGTGTTCATAGGGAATTTAAAGGATAATATCCAACAAGAGGTTCGCCTTTGGGAACCTGATTCATTGGAGAAGGCATTCAGTTTAGCAAGAAAAATGGAAAGAAAAATTATGGCAACTAGGAAGCCTACCACTTAGAACTATAAACATGGAAGTGTTGTTGCCACTAGCCTTCCACAACCTACAAGGTTGACACCACAAAATCTGGAAGAGAAAAGAGTAAAAGGGCTTCGTTATAGTTGTGATAGAAAATACACTAAAGATCATAAGTGTGCTGAGAAGAAATTATTATACATAGATTATGAAGAGGAGGAAGAAAAGGAACAAGAAATTTCAAAAGAAGAGGATATACTCGAAGAACAAACACTAGATAAAGAAGAAATGAATTTGACCATATCTTGAAATGCATTGGCTGGAATTACCACTCCTCAAAATATCAAGACAGAAGGGAATATCAAGAAGGAAAAGGTAATAGTGTTGATTGATTTGAGAAGTAGCCATAATTTTATTCATTGTAAGATAGAAAAGGAATTGAATTGCTTCCTATATCTAGCACGAGAGTGTCAAGTGATGGTTGTAAGTGGAGGAACCATAAATTGCTCTGGAAAGTGCCATAATATCAAGTTATCCATGGGAGAGTATGTATTGAATAGCCCAATTATTTCCATTTCAACGGGTGGTGCTGATGTTGTACTAGGATTCCAATGGCTACAACCCTTGGGTACAATAACTTTTAATTTTCAAGAAATTTTCATGAAATTTTCTGCGGAAGGAAAGGAAGTTGAATTAAGTGGTATTGCAAGGAAATCGGGAAAGATAATCAACTCTAATGGTATGATAAAGCTTCTAAAGAAGGAACAATGAGGTGTAATTACACAATTATGTTCGGTAGAGGTTCCCACATTGAAATCATCTATTTCTCTAGATCTCCAAAATGTCTTGGACAATCATTCCAAGGTATTTGAGACTCTCAAAGGTCTCCCACCTATTCATGATCATGATCATTCTATTCATTTGATTCCAGGAAGTGTTCCTCCAAACACTAGGCCGTACAAATATCTCTATGCCCAAAAGAGTGAAATTGAACGTATGGTTGTAAAAATGCTAGAGGCTAGTATAATTCAACCTAGTCAAAGTTCTTTCTATGCTCCAGTAGTGTTATAGACATATTGGGCACTTCAACCCCAATATTATATGTCGATAAATTAGGGCTATTTAAACCCTAAAAGTGTTGTTTCATACCCTAAAGGATCATGGTCAACTGATTACATCATTCCCAAAAAGTTCCACCTGAAAAATAATCCAGAACTAGAAAAAATAGGACCACACTGACTACTCCACTATCAGGGTTCGATGCATGCTGACTCCTACACTATCCAGGTGCGATGCGTACTGAAGAGGCCTTCTATAGGAGGATGGACAAAGGTCCGATATAGTTTTCTAAGTGGATGCTCATGGAATCTTCTAGAAACTTCTCTTATGACACTTTCCTCTCTAAATTTGCCTAGGGATGAGTAAGAGATCCAAGAAATCTCCAAGTGGAACCAAAAACAACAAGTGGAATGACACTAATCAAAAACTTAGAGATGACTCACACCCTTGCACACATCTATAAATGGATCCCTCATTTGAGAGATTTGGAGGCTGAAATTTTGTAATTTGCAATGAAGTGCTGATAGTTTGAGGTTGAGAGAGAGCATTATATTGTTGGTGTGATCTTGCTTTTCATGAGGTGAAGAGGACTTTGATGCTAGGAGGATGATGCTAGATCAGATAGCTCGGTTGTAATTCTCTCTTCTATTTTAATAAAGTTCTTTGAGTTTTCCTCCATACAATCATGTATTTGTGAATGTTGTTATTTGTAAATGCCATTGTATGTTCATTGTATTTTTGTTTATGCAATGCTTATGATATAATAGATCAAGATGCTTTGATGGTGTTTTGTTACTTTGTCTCTACAGGTATTCTCTAAGCGGGATAAGTAGGAGAGGAGTTGCAAGCTCTGTCGAGGGGGAGAGAGATCAAGCAAGGAGTCAAGCAGAAGATCCAGGTTGGTTCCTTTGCCTCTCTCTTATCTATCATACATAGAGGAAATCACAAATTGCTTTGATTGTTTGTTTCTAGGATAGCTGCCAATCCTAGAGGGCTAGTAGATCGAAAAGACATTAGTTTTCCTGGAAAGAAAATGGTGACTCCGCTGGGGAGCGAATAGATATTTGTTTGTTATTGTTGTTTTCTTTATAAACTATAGATGGAGCCTGAATTTAGCTAGATAGCCTTCGAACTGCTCTTTCTCTACAATTTCATAGTAGATGAATGTTGCTTTAGTCAATCTCCGGTTTAGTTTATGAATCTAACATTTGACTTACAAGCATTCTAGAGGCCCTTTTGGTAGCTCAATAACCTCCCAAGATCATTCCTTTGTACTTTTATCTTTACTGTCCATCATAGCTCAGCTTAACTCACTGAAATCAGCTGTAATTTTGAGCCAAAACCCACCTCAGTTGTGCTCCCTAGCCCATCGCACTATCTATCACTGTCAACCAGTATGCATCGCACTTCTTGAGTGTAGTAGGTGTGATTCATACTTGTTTCTATGAAGAATAGGTGCGATGACTGACTGAGCCTATTTCCCTTCTTGGAATTTGGGTTTTTTGTCCTTGTTTTTAGTTCTTTAATTGTTTTGCTTCTTATGATCAGTACCTCATTACTGAAGCCTGCTTTCTTTACATATATCAACCTCTATTGATTAGGATTAGTAAATTTTTTTATTTATTTGTCCATCATTTACAATTCTTTGTCAAAAATTTGCTTAAATAGATCTGTCGTTTTGGTACAAAGAGTGTCGTAACTGTCGTTTTGTGTGAAAAGAGAAGTTTTGTCGAGTCTTCCTTCTCTGAATAGTCGATTGAACTTTTTCTCATTTATTTGATTTCATTTGTTGTTATTCGAAGTGTCGAAAGAATTTTCTATTTGAAATTGAAAAGTGTCGTTCAGTCTTCCTTTCTATTTTGAAAAAGAAATTGTTGAAATGTCGCTTTGAGTGAAATGTTTCAGATCTATACTTAGTTCTTGTTTTTGGCATTCCTCACATTAGCGGAGGAACAAAAAAAAAAAAAAAAAAAAAAAAAAAAAAATGCAAATGCATTTGCATTTAGCTTGTGTGTAAAAAATGATTTAGGAAAGTGCATTTAGAGTGTGCTCTTTGCTCTTTGTTTGAAAGAATCGTAATTTTCTTTCCCTAGTAGCTATGATTTTCATTGATCAAAATAAAAAACAATTTCTTATCATTGTAGATTTCATTTTTAGGAATTTTACATCTACATCATGCGGTGAACCATTGAAAGGAAAACTTCTAAACAAGATCAACTCTAAAATAAATTTCAATGAACTTAAAAACACTTTGGAACCTAACACAACACATCTAGAGGTCTAGGCTAGAGACATGTTCTAGCATCGTAAAATCTAGTAACTATCATTTTCACCGAAGGTTGGGTGATTCCTCCTCTTTGATACGACAAGTACTAGCACGGACTTGTGCTCCCCGTACCGTCATGTATATATTGGGAGACCATAATAGGCTTACATCCTTTATCCATAGGAAGCCATGTTTTCCGCCCTATTGATAGCAATGCATTGAACACAACATTCGAGAGGATTGACTACCATACATAAGTCCTTGGTAATTTCTCTTTAATTTATCACCAAGCTGTATATTGTAGTTTTGTGATTGGTTTGGTAATCCCTCTGTCTAGATTTCCTGAGTAGTCACTTTCATTCATTTTCGACTCCTTAAAAGAAAAGGTTCATCTGAGCACTTGTCACTTTGGGCTCATTAAAAATCGAAGGGGACTAGAGTCATCTTTAGCTTTTTCTCGACTCTTAAAAATTGGAAAGGAAAAGTTGTGCCAAAGCATCATTAGAATTTATTTAATTCAAAATAACATTCCTATTCCTTCATTGATCTTAGGATGAGATAATGGAGTCCACCAATCAAGGAATCACTTTTGAAGGGAATACTAGTCCATTTTCTTCTTGGGGAAATATTGGTGCTCCATATATGGCCACATTGTCCCTTCCGAGAATCATGATTGGCCTGCCAGTCTGGATTTTCTCAACCTCTGTCGTTCAAAATACCATGATTCCTCAGCAATCAAATTAGCAACCAATTAATATTGAAGTTAACCCTTCACCTTCTTCTTCGTTTATTTTTCCCTCCCCTCCTTCCTCTTTGCTTGGGGAAAGTAGCGATGCTAGTAACCAGGTGACTGAGATGAAGAAGAAAGGGAAGGAGAAGAAGAAGAAGTCAATTAAGCAAGGGGGAAACCATGCAGCATTTGGTGAAAATCCATGCACTGAACTTTCCATACCCAGACAACCATGCATAATTTGCGAAGGAGACCATTTTCATCGAGAATGTCTGTACATTCCTCGAATGTTGAGAGAATGGTCCCCCCATTCGCACCAACAGGTGTCATCAACCTCTAGTCATCATGTTGATAGCAGACCATCAACTAGTAATAATGGACAGAAAGGAAGAGTCAAAATCCCATGTAACTTATGAAGGGGACCATACCCTTCCCCATTGTCCCTTTTAAATGAAGCCAAAAGAGTCTTGCATAACTTTCCTGCTTCACTTCAGCGACTTCCACCTGGATACAAGAAACTCTCCCCAAGTCCTTTACTAGTTGAAAATCCCACTAAATTAACTCAACCTTTAGTCGAAGCACCTATCACTCAAAGTGAATCTTCTGAGTCCATACTGGACTAAAGTCTACAGGTCGAGATGGCAGTCGACCCAGTTTTACCTTCAAAAGATCCACCTTCGGATGATACCATTCCCAAAGAGAGTGAGAACGATACTGTTCAAATTATTTTTGTTACTTCAAAGTCCGATGAACTTGGGGGGAAATCCACCCATTCCTTCACAACAGGAAGAGAATCCCCCCATTCTCGCTACTCAAGGGGTTATTTCAACCATTTATTCGGTACCCCCTCCAAGTAGTCCAGTCACTTTCTTCGATTGGAATTGGCTAGAAAGATCCCACCTTCCTTCTAATGTACCATTCTGGATCATAGTACAAGTTTACAAAATGATCATGTCTAGCACTATCATAGATGAAGGGGCATCAATGCATATATATGTATTTTTAATCAGTTTGATGGAGTGATTGAGCAGGTTGAATGAGCAATTAAATAATATGATGTGTTAAGCAGTGAATTAAACATTTTGACCACAAACTGAGCATATGTTATCGTATGGTTCAAGCTCATTAAAAAATAAACCTACCCCTAAGCATAGTTATCGCATGGTTGAAGCTCGTTAAAAAATAAACCTACCTTCCGAGCATATTTCCCCCACAGTTCAAGCTCGTTAAAAAATGAACCCGCTGTCAGTAAATAACCTTTGTGATTTCCATGCTATCAGCCTTTTGAGCCTTGGTTGTGTTCCTTCCATCACCTCCATCCTTTTGGTCGATCATTCGCTTCCACTTAATTGTTTACCATTTTGAAGAACAGCTGCGACGAGTGGTCCTGTTAGCCAACCTCTTCACATGACCATGTTTTGAGAAGTTCCAAGCTTACCCAGAACCAATTGCTACCCTAAATACCACTCGTTCCCCAAAAAATGAGTCTCCTTTAAACTCTTTTCAAACTCGTTAAATATGAAATGATTGTCAAGCTATTGGCCTTTCTAGCTCGTTAAAGTAATAGGAAGTGCCATCCCTCCTGTATATTTTAATCTTTCTCGGACCTGAGGGATTATCTCACAAAAAAGTTCGAGCACTTGTCTTTTCGGCTCACTAAAGTGATCGAAAAGTCATCCCTTTTGTATTATTTTATCCTTTTTGGACTTAAGGGATTATGCTATGAAAATTAACTACTAGAGTTTCCTTTTCATCCATTTTCAAACTCTTGAAACATGAAAATGACCGAGTTGTCATTGTCTTCAAACTCGCTAAAGCAATAGCGACAAACTTGTCCCCTAGACAAGGGCGAGTTTCACTGTCGCTAGTCTCGCTAAAACATAGTGACAGGTATGCGCGAAGGGAAAATTATAGAACAAGCATATGTTATCCTCCTCAAGCTTGACAAAAATAAAGAGGTACTGGTCAGTAATGACTGGGGAAAAAGGGAAGAAAAATTGAATAATTTTATGGTAGCAGGGCGCTCTTGAACATGACACTTTCACTCCATCACCATGATTGAGTCAGGTTGGGTTATTTCGTTCACCGGTCATATCACCATTAGTCTTCCACACCATCCATATTTTGGGGTTAACGCTACCAATCTATCTCAGTGTTTCCGATATGTTCAAGAGAAGTCATTCAGTTGAGAAGCCACCATCCAGTTAATACCTCATCCACTGTAATACCTTCACCCTCCATTTTTCATGACCGCCATTCCTGAACCTTGTGTTGTCAGATCGTTTTCACCTCCAAAAAATCATTTGCCTCGTTTCGTGTCATACATCTGGGATACATTAAGGCCCTCCTACAACAAGTCACTTCTTGTCGACATTAGCTCATTATCCAAGAAGTTGACTTAGAAACAACACTTTTAGTACTTTGAAGCTTGCATGCCTCAATGGCAAGTTTCTCACTTCCGACGATAGGTTGACATCAATGACCTTCGACTGAAAGAATTTTTGTGGTGTTCGACATCGGATCATATATTCACACCACGTGAATTGTACTGTAATACCTTGAGGTTCATCATCATTATCGGTGATTTCTCTCACATCTGTTAACATCTCACATTATTGGCTGGCAATCAAGCAATGTCTTTCCATGTTCGACTTCAGAACATCTCTTCACATGGATCGACTTATACATCGGGCGAAGATTAAAAGATTTTGAAGACCTTGGATCTAATTTCATCCATCTGGGCTGCGATATATTCAAGGACATAAAGACATTAAATGTACACAAAATCTTCATAGATAGTCATGTGAGATAGGGATGATGACTCCACATATAAAGAATCACTATTCTACAACTACAGATGATTATCTGTCCTATGTACATGGAAATGAATTTATAAAGCCAAGCATGGGAATTCCCACCTCAAATAGATCATGAAAATTATATTATGATGAAGATGTATTGTATTGTATCTTATATAGGTCAACTTCTAGTTTTGAAAACCTCAGATCCTCATGATAAAGCATTTCACCCGACATCAAAAGATTTATGACTTCATGCTTTAGGGGGCAACTGTTATAGACATATTTGGGCACTTCAACCCCAATCTTGTATGTCGATAAAATAAGGGCTCTTTAAACCCTAAAAGTGTTGTTTCATACCCTAAAGGATCATGGTCAGCTGATTACATCATTCCCCAAAGGTTCCACCTGAAAAACCGTCTAGAACTGGCCAAAACAGGACCATACTAACTGCTCCATTGTCAGAATGTGATGCATACTGACTCTTACACTAGCCAGGTGCGATGCATACTAAAGAGGCCTTCTGTAGGGTGCAATGAGTGAGGATGGACAAATGTCTGAGACAATTTTCTAAGTGGATGCTCAGGGGAAATCGTTGTTTATTTTGATCAATGGAAATCCTAGCTACTAGGGAAAGAAAATTACGATTCTTACAAACAAAGAGCAAAGAGCACACTCTAAATGCACTTTCCTAAATCATTTTTTGCACAAAAACTAAATGAAAATGCAAATGCATGTATTTTTTGTGTTCCCTTAATGTGAGGAATGCCAAAAAGAGAACTAAGTAGAGATCTAAAACATTTCACTCAAAGCGACATTTCGACAATTTCTTTTTCAAAATAGAAAGGAAGATTGAACGACAGTTTTCAATTTCGAATAGAAAATGCTTTCAACACTTCGAATAAAAAAAAATCAAATCAAATACATGAAAAAAATTTCAATCAACTATTCAGAGAAGGAAGGCTCGACGACACTTCTCTTTTTGACACAAAAATGACAATTACGACACTCTTTGTACCAAAACAACAGATCGATTTAGGAAACTTTTCGAAAAAGGATTGTAAATGATGGACAAATACATAAAAAAATTTACTAATCCTAATTAATGGAGGCTGATATATGTAAAGCAAACAGGCTTTAGTAATGAGGTATTGTTCATAAGCAGCAAAACAATTAAACAGAGCTGAAAACAAGGACAAAAAACCCAAATTTCAAGAAGGGAAATAAGCTCAGTTAGTCATCGCACCTATGCTTCATAGAAACAAGTATGAATCACACCTCGTACACACAAGAAGTGTGATGCATACTGGTTGACAGTGATAAACAGTGCGATGGGCTAGGGAGCGCAATTGAGGTGGGTTTTGGATTAAAATTGTAGCTGATTTCAGTGAGTTAAGATGAGCTATGATGGACAGTAAAAAGAAAAGCACAGAGGAATGATCTTGGAAGGTTACTGAGCTACCAAAATGGCATCTAGAATTCCCGTAAGTCAAATGTTCAATTTATAAGCTAAACTGGAGATTGATTGAAGCAGCATTCATCTACTATGCAATTTCAAAGCAAGAGCAATTCGACGGCTATCTAGCTAACTTCAGGCTTTGTCTATAGTTTATGACGCAAACAACAACAACACAAAAACATCTATTCACGCCCCAGTCGAGTTTCCATTTTGTTTCTAGGAAAACTAGTGGCTTTTCGATCTGCTAGCCCTCTAGGATTGGCAGTTATCCTAGAAACAAACAATCAAAGCAATTTGGGATTTCCTCTATGTATGATAGATAAGAGAGAGGCAAAGGAACGAACCTGGATCTTCCACTTAACTCCTTACTTGATCTCTCTCCCACTTGACAGAGCTTGCAACTCCTCTCCTACTTATCCCGCTTAGAGAATACCTGTATAGACAAAGTAACAACATTAGGGAACTTTAAACCCTAAAAGTGTTGTTTCATACCCTAAAGGATCATGGTCAAATAATTACATCATTCCCCAAAATTTCCACCTGAAAAACCATCCAGAACTGGCCAAAACAAGACCATACTGACTGCTCCGCTATCAGGGTGCGATGCATACTGACTCCTACACTAGCCAAGTGTGATGCATACTAAAGAGGCCTTTTGTAGGGTGTGATGGGTGAGGATGGACAAATGTCTGAGATAGTTTGCTCAGTAGATGCTCATGGAATCTTCTAGAAACTTCTCCGATGACACTTGCCTCTTTGAATTCGCCTAGGGATGAGTAAGAGATCCAAGAAATATCCAAGTGAAACCAAGAACAACAAGTGGAATGAAACTAATCAAAAGCCCAAAAATGACTCACACCCTTGCACACATCTATAAATGGATCGCTCATATGAGAGATTTAGGGGTGGGAATTTTGTAATTTGCTAGGAAGTGCTGATAGTTTGAGGTTGAGAAAGAGCATTGTATTGTTGATGTGATCTTGCTTTTCATGAGGTGAAGAGGGCTTTGATGTTGGGAGGATGATGCTGGATGAGACAATTGGGTTGTAATTCTCCCTTCTATTTTAATAAAGTTCTTTGAGTTTTCCTCCATACAATCGTGTATTTGGGAATGTTGTTATTTGTGAATGCCATTGTATGTTCATTGTATTTATGATTCTGCAATGCTTATGATATAATAGATCGAGATGCTTTGATGGTATTTTTTTACTTTGTCTCTATGATGAGTTAATTCAACCGTTTATTTGATACCCCCTCCAAGCATTCTAGTCACTTTCTTTGATTGGAATCGACTAGCAAGATCCTGCCTTCCTTCTAATTTACCATTCCGGATCATATTACAAGTGTACAAAATGAACGTGTTTGGCACTATCATAGATGAAGGGGCATCATTGAGTATACTTTCCTCAACTACTTGGAAAGCGCTTGGTTCACCATCGCTTATGCCTGTTACTCAGAATTTACTTGTCGACCATTAGGGATCCTTCCAAAGTTACTGATTACTTTGAGAAGGAAAACCGTTCACTTGAACGTGATGGTAGTCCAAGGGCCGTTAGATTACAATCTACTCCTTGGGTGTGACTATGTCTACAACATGGAAGCTATTGTCTCAACACTCTTTCGAGTGATTTGTTTCTTGCATGAATACAAAATTGTCACTATTGACCAGCTTTCATTTCCCGATTCAAGCATAACTTCAAGTCAAACATCATCCCTAAATGGTCCTTTTGCGTCGAGAATGTCTCTTCAACCTTCATTTCATCCACCTAATTACTGTGAGTAGTCTGGTGAATGTAACGAAGCTTAGGGGGCATGCACCCTTGTCTGCTCTGGCGGACGAACCTAGCTGAAAAGATAGGTTTCCTTGTAAGTTATGTGATTGGAATTGTTATCTCACACCATTCACCTTTGTCTATTTGATGGACAAAGCCAATGAAGTATTTTGTCTAACTACTGACAAAAACAATCCTACTTAACCATAGTGATTTCCATATGGTTACTGGAGACTCTCCTTTCCTCGATGCCTGGGGGCATGCAAACCTTTTTATGCAAGCTAAAAACGACTGATTTCATTCTTTTTTAGCTTTTTATATTTTTTTAGTTTTTTAACTTCTTAGGTTAGGTGACTAGTATGACACACCATTCACATTTGTCTATTTGGTGGACGAAGCAAAGGAAGTGTTTTGTCTACTCCATGGATGAAACCATCCTATCTAACCTCAGTAGTTCCTTCGCTTTCTAGTTTTTCTAGCTTTTTTAGCTTTCTAGTTTTGTCATTTCTAGCTTACATAAAATAAAACTAAAAACTGAGAAATGTTATTGCATGGTTCAAGCTCGTTAAAAATTAAAACTACCCCTGAGCAATGTTATCGCATGGTTCAAGCTCGTTAAAAAATAAACCTACCCTTGAGCATAGTTATCGCATGGTTAAAGCTTGTTAAAAAATAAACCTACCCCTGAGCATAGTTATCACATGGTTCAAGCTCGTTAAAAAATAAACCTACCTCCAAGCATAGTTTCCCCAGGGTTCAAGCTCGTTAAAAAATGAGCATGCCTTCGATAAATAACCCTTATGATTGATATGCTATCTTCCTTTTGAACCTTGGTTGTGTTCCTGCCATCACCTCCATCCTTTTGGCCAATCATACGCTTCCATTTGATTGTTTACACTTTTTGAGGAACAACTGCAATGAGTGGTCCTGTTAGCCAGCCTCTTCACATCACCTTGTTTTGAGAAGTTCCAAGTTTACCCAGAACTAGTTACTACCCTAAATGCCACTCGTTCCTGAAAAAACGAGTCTCCTCTAAACTCTTTTCAGATTCATTAAATATGAAAAGATTGTCGAGCTATTGGCCTTTCCAGCTCGTTAAAGTAATAGGAAGTTCCATCCCTCCTGTATATTTTAATATTTTTCGGACCTGAGGGATTATCTCATGAAAAAGTTCAAGCACTTGCCTTTTTGGCGAAAAGTCATCCCTTTTATATTATTTTATCCTTTTTCGGACTTAAGGGATTATGCTATGAAAAGGAACTTCTGGAGTTTCCTTTTAATCCCTTTTCAAACTCTCTAAACATGAAAATTACCGAGTTGTCTTTGTCGTTAAACTTGTTAAAACAATAGCGACAAACTTGTCCACCTAGACAAGAACGAGTTTCACCATTGCTAGGCTCGCTAAAACATAGCGACAGGTTTGCCCGAAGGGAAAATTATAGAACAAGCATATGTTATCCTCCTCAAGCTTGAAAAAAATAAAGAGGTACTGGTCAACAATGACTAGGGAAAAAGGGAAAAAAACTTGAAGAATTTTATGGTAGCAGGTCACTCTTAAACATGACACTTTCATTCCATCACCATGATTGAGTCATGTTGGGCACCGGCCATATCACCATTGGTCTTCCACACCATCCATATTTTGGGGTTAACGCTACCAATCCATCTCAGCGTCGCCAATATTTTCAAGAGAAGTCATTCAGTTGAGAAACCACAATCCAGTTAATGCCTCATCCATTGCAATACCTTCACCCTCCATTTTTCATGACCGCCTTTCCTGAACCTTCTGTTGTTAGATCATTTTCACCTCCAGAAAATCATTTGCTTCATTTCATGTCGTAGATGTGGAATACATTAAGGCCCTCCTACGACGAGTCACTTCTTGTCGACATCAGCTCATTATCCAAGAAGCTGACTTAGAAACAAATGTTGGATCAGACATCTGGGTTGTAGTTCTTTGAGTTTTCCTCCATACAATCGTGTATTTGTGAATGTTGTTATTTGTGAATGCCATTGTATGTTCATTGTATTTCTGATTCTGTAATGCTTATGATATAATAGATCGAGATGCTTTGATGGTGTTTTATTACTTTGTTTCTACAGGTATTCTCTAAGCGAGATGAGTAGGAGAGAAGTTGCAAGCTCTGTCAAGGGGGAGAGAGATCAAGTAAGGAGTTAAGTGGAAGATCCATGTTGGTTCCTTTGCCTCTCTCTTATCTATCATACATATAGAGATAATTAATTTTTCTCTCTAACACACCATTCACCTTTGTCTATTTGGTGCATGAAGCAAAGGAAGTGTTTTCTCTGTTCCGCGGATGAAACCATCCTACCTAACCTTAGTAGTTCCTTAGCTTTCTAGTTTTTCTAGCTTGTTTAGCTTTTTAGTTTTGTCATTTCTAGCTTACATAAAAATAAACTGAGAAATGTTATCGCATGGTTCAAGATCGTTAAAAAATAAACATACCTCTGAGCATAGTTATCGCATGGTTCAAGCTTGTTAAAAAATAAACCTACCTCTGAGCATAGTTCCCCATGGTTCAATCTCGTTAGAACCCACCTTTGGTAAATATCCTTTGTGATTTCCATGCTATCAACTTGTTGAGCCTTGGTTGTGTTCCTACCATCACCTCCATCCTTTTGGCCGATCATATGCTTCCGCTTGATTTTTTACCTTTTTGAGGAATAGCTGCGACAAGTGGTCCTATTAGCCAACCTCTTCACATCAGCTTGTTTTGAGAAGTTCCAAGCTTACCCGGAACTAATTGCTACCCTCAACACCACTCGTTGCTCAAAAAACGATTCTCCTTTAAACTCTTTTCAGACTCGTTAAATATGAAAAGACTGGTGATTCTTTATATGTGGAGTCAATCATCCCTGGCTCAGATGACTATCTGTGCAGCTTCTATGTACATTTGATATCTTTATGTCCCTGAATATATCACAACCTAGATGCATGAAATTAGATCCAGGGTCTTTAAACTCATTCGATCTTCGCTCGATGTACAAGTCAACCCATGTGAAGAGATGTTCTGAAGTCAAACATGGAAGGACATCGCCTGATTACCAGCCAATAATGTGAGCTATTAACAGACACGAGAGGAATATTTGATAATGATGATGACCCTCAAGGTACTACAATACAATTCACGTGGTGTGAATATATGATCTAATTTTGAACACCACGCAAAGTCTTTCCGTCGAAGGCCATTGATGTCAACCTCTCGTTGGATGTGAGAAACTTGCCATTGAGGCATGCAAGCTTCAAAGTACTGAAAGGGTTGTTTCTAAGTCAACTTCTTGGATAATGAGCTGATGTTGACAAGAAGTGACTCGTCGTAGGAGGGCCTTAATGTATCCCACAT
>APFE030577813.1:36292-61751 GCA_000404065.3 Pinus taeda
AAGTTTCCTCATCTCATGGGGGAGCTCAACGCAATGGGGACCATTGCTTCCTAAGGGGGGAGGAATGATCCAGATGGATATTGGTGGCCACCTGCCAAGTCCACCTAGACACCCACCATTGTCTTTCTCAGCATTTTCAGTTTCCTTAATTGTAGCACAACTTACTATTTTTAGCAGTTTTTCGGGTCCTGAACTTCCGGAGCCGTTTTGAGGCCCTAAACGACATTTTTTGGGATCCCAGGAGCAACACGGGTCCATGGAACATGGACCCGTGTTGCCGTTCCAACAATGATAGTGCTCGAATAGATCTTTCTAATGAGCTATTGTACGCGTCAAACGGAGATCATATGCTAAAGTTACGACCCCGGGAAGTTGATGTACCAACTTACCCCCAAACGGGGCCCACAGTTTGGCGTTTCATCTCCTAGGGTTAGGTTTTGGAATGTTAAGGGTTTTTCATTGTTTCTCAACAATAAATAGGCCTTCGAGCCTCATTGTAAGTCAGTTCAGAGGCATGTAGCCCACACATCTCTTCTCAGAGATAGCTACCATCGCCCTAGCTAGTTTATTTCCATTTCTGATTGTAAGCATATTTCAGTATTTTCCATTAATGAAATGAAGTATTATTTCCGCTGCATATTTGTGTATATGGTTATCTCTGTAATTTGTTGCGTTCCTGTTTAAATCCGGATCAGATATCTATCTCTTGTGTACCATGGATGCCTAGTTGAGTGAATTTCTTAGGGGGAGCTTGTGATATGATGTTATAGCTATTGTGGATTCTTATGGTTGATCTTGGATGTTGCATGGTGGAGTACGTTAGTTTATTTGTTTTATCTTAGTATTATGTTCCATGGGATTATTTCTACTTTTATAATTTAGTCTATTTGGTATTTGTTTCATTGTCTGTTATTGAGCTAAACCCTTCCTTCAAGTATATGAGGAATAAAGATATTTTTTCTTACACTTAATTGTATGAAAATCGACAACATAACTTTCAAACTTTTGGAGTAAGTTTATTTGAACTAGTTTTGTTTGGATTTAGAACCACTCCAAACAAGTCCATAGGCCCTAGATTGAGAAGGCAGTAATCTATCTCACTTGTGGCACCCTTCCAAAATTTAAGAAACAAAAAATATTTTTTCTTTTAGTTTTGAGGTGAAATAGGGTTAAATTGCATAAAAACCTTCTATTTTTAACATTTATTGACTTGTTGATGTATACCCTAGGGTTAGGTATTGTTTAAAAGTGCATTATAGAAGCTAAATTGAAGTTTTTCATGCACTTTTTAGACATTTTCTATGCCTAGTGTCAGGTTTTATTTTCTTTTGTATGCTTTATTAATCATAGAAATTTGTATTATTTTGTCTTTAGTTTACTCTCAAACTTATCCTTTGTCCTTAGCTTTCTTGATAAACAAAATGACCAAAAAATAGTCATGAAAGATGGAGTCCAATTATTTCAGATTCCTTTAACTCTATTATAATTCCAAGGCTTAATAGAAACAAAAGGAAACCCACAGGACCCCACTTCTCTTGATCCAAGACTTTTACATGATATACTAAGTTGAATATAAAGGAAGGAGGTTAATATTGATCCATATTAGATAATTATATTGTTTGTCATCAATCTTGATGCTTTCATAGTGGAAAATGTGGAGGAATAAGCTCTCAGGACCATTTTTTACTAGCAGGACCTAGTTTAGTAGATTGTGGTCTAAAGCCTTCTAAGATAATTTTGAAGCGTCAAACGAAATTTTTTGGGGATAAAAATTTATTTCTCTAGTGAAACATATTTTTTCCCTATTCTACACACATATACCTTTCCAATGACATAAGAATAGTATCAATTAGAGTATGTATGCGAAAGTTATGCCACTCAAAAGTTGACCTTCTTGTTTTCACCACCATAATTCGAGAGGATGCCATGTCAACCCCCATTATTGATGAAAAAGGGGCTAGACATATTATTATGATGTATGAGACTCTCGAAGGTTCTATATTATAACTTTGGTTAATATTTAAGGTATTCAAACCTAAGCACTAGTAGGTTATTGGGTAGTGTTATAACCGAACCACTAGCAGGAAAAGGGGTTCCATTATTTCGAGTGCATTTGTTCCATAGCTAAGAAAAAATAGCCAAGAGGGATAGGATGTAGAGTACATAGAGAGTATTTGTGCACTGTAGCAACCCACGGGCCACCGACCATACTTCTTTGTACTTGCAACCATATTTCCGTTCAGAGAAAGAGAGTGGAGTGATCTGACCTTCCATTTGGGTTTTTCTCTTGAAAGGGTTTCCTAGGTCATATCTTGTGTCAAATGTGTATGTGAACATTTTTTTCCTTGTTCTCTTTTTTCTACATAATTTTAATTTGAATCTATATACTATTAACAATAATCTATAAATCTATAAACCTGAAGAGAAATAAAACTGTGATAATGTAGATCTTGGATTTTTAAGTATATTTTATCATATATGTTGTGAAAAAGTGTCAAGTGGAATATCCATGGTAGTTCATGAATCATATTGCTATTAGAGCATGCTTCTTTGGGTATATTGTGGATATTTGCAGGGGATCTAGATCGACTAAGCGAAAAGTCATAAAACCCTAATCGTGACATATGAATCTATGAATAACCCTCATGATCATATAGAGGATAGGTTTACACAGATGGAACAACAAATCGCAGATATAATTGTACTGTAAATCTCCTCATGGTAGCCCTGAGAAATAAGCTTGAGAAATTTAGAGAATATGGAGGTTCTAACCCAAAGGAAAAATCAGAATGGCAATCAAGAGATCAGGAAGAAATAAATAACTAATCAAAGAAAGAACCCGAAAAATATCAACCTAGTGCAAGTGCCATGAATCAATCACATCCCTTGTTCAAAATGAAAGTGAAGTTTGATATCAAGCCATACCACAACAATATTGAAACTCTAAAGTTAAATAATTGGTTACAACAAATATAATTTCATTTCAATGTGCATCAAATTCAGGGAGAAGAAACGATTTTATTTTTGTAAATAAAATTAGAGGTTTGTGCCCTAACTTGATGGAAAAGCCACATGGAGACCCAGAGGTTGGAAGGATAGCCTCCAGTGATGATGTGGGAGGAATTTAAAACCCTCATTAAGTCACTATTTTACCCTATTGGGAATGTAGAGGACCATTGGATTGAGCGGCACTACTTCAAGAAAAGGTTGGAGAAAAGCATGAAGAAGTACACCAACCATAATGTTGGGTATCTCCCCAAAGAACCCATATGTACTCCTAAAATATATGGGGGGTCTACATTTCCATATGTGGAAATTATGTTGTTCAAGCCCAAATCGATGGATGAGGGTCGTATACAGGCATAGTGCCTGAAGAATATACACCTAAAGAAAGCACAGTCAAGTGGATTGAAGCAGAAGGAGAAAATTGACACTTCTAAGAAGGGGAAGGCAAAGAAAAAAGGGGTGGGAAATAAAAATATGACAACCACAAAAAATTAGTGTAAAGATCCTAGCAACCATTGCAACATTGAAGGACACACAAAGGAGAAGTGTTGGAAGTTGCATAGATCTTAACATGAAGAAAAAAAAAAAGACAATAAGAAGAAGAATATCATGGCCACTGATTTGAGCATCCAAATTGAAAGCATATAAAACATGGATAAGAAGATAATTTGTACATCAATGTAGGAGATGAGTCTTAGTAGCCTTTATCAACAAGAAGAGAAAGAAATGACCAAACTCTTACATATAAAGATAAATGTCAAGAAGACAAAGATTGATGCTTTGTTTGACTCAGGATCGGAGGAAAATATCATTGCAGTAGAACTGGTCAAGAAGTTAGGGTTGGAAGTTCATGATCATCCAAGCCCATATCCATAAATGTGCAAAGTTGAAGGTAACAAAACAATGCAAAATTAGATTTCCCATCAGACTCAATTTTATTGATGAAGTAGAACTAGATGTGGTTCCATTTGATGTATTTGGACTTGTGTTTGGGAGTGCCTACGTTTACATGTGAGATGTAATATTCATGCGAAGTTCCAACCAATATCGATTCATTAAGGATGGAAAATCGTTCACCATCAATGATCATAAAGGAAATTCACAAATTTCACTGGTAAGTGCCAACCAAGCCAAGAAATTGATCAACTTGAGCAGGAAGTATGTTTTATTGTTTTTAAGGGAAAATCAATTTTTAGAAGTGTAACATCCCCTCCCAGGTCTACCCAAAGTAACCATGCCAACCGAGTAAAAATTAGGAGAGATTTTACTACACTCAGATTCGACCTAATATGTCACCTTAAGGAAGTGGAATTGATGGAACATCACATACAATCATCCAACATCGTCAACAAAACCTTAAGGATACAATTCAACCACTCGGACAACCTGTTCCTAGGTCCCACTGCTATTCTGCAGCTCTTAGTCCATATTCTCTCTCATGTTATGTCAAGGGAGAGACCAAGAACCCAAATTCGCTCTCACAAGCCTACCTACCAGTAACTGTGTACGAAATTGCTAGTTTTGTTCCAACAACCTCAAGATTTAAGCCACTTTTCTAGTCCAGCATCCTAGCCTCTACCCAAAAATTGTTGTAACTTCCATAATTCATTAAAACATAAAAAAAATGTTTATCAATCAGAATCCACCCTTAGGACTAGGCCTGAGCATCCCCAACCGGGACTAGAATTTTGTCAAACACTTGGCATCAATACAACCTACAGGTCTAGGATACAAGATATAGCATAAACAACTGAAACAACTTATGAAACATAACCAGAAGGATCACCTCCTTCTCCATTTAACTACTACATCATCAATTAGGTCTTTCATCCATCCATTTAATAGTTACAAGTAAATATATGAAATAATCATGACATAAACTAGTCGTTCAACCATGCTTATAACCAACATAAAACCATATAAATATCAGAGATATGACAATCATTAATCCACATATGAATCAGTGCAAAAGTAAGAGAACTTAGCTTTTATTAATCATAGGAAAATCCGACCAAGTTCAAGACTTCTACGTATAACCCGACCATAGACATGGCTGAACCAAATCTCTTTTTCATCTAGTCACCCCCGTGCCATATTCCAAGCATGAATGTGGGATCTCATAGAAAGCAAATCCAAGAAAAAACAAGGGAATCTAGAGGTTAAACCACCTCAACCTTCATCAAACAGTGATCACACCAAAACTGATGCTTTGATCACAACTAGACATAACTTGGAATTCCATTCGAAATCCATCACTATCCTTGAGGAATTTTTGGTCTCCTTGTCTCTCAGGCTTTACCACAATCCAAACCTAGATCACTAGGCTCTAAACCAAGATTTCTCCCTCAGGCTTTACCATGTATCCCACCAAAACCGATCAAGGGATTCCTAGGCCTTCGAGAATGAACCTTGAGACCACCTATGCCCCAGATTCTGAAATCCATCTGGCAATTCCAAAGCTCAAAGTCTAAAATAAACATCCCAACATACCATGTTGTCACACGGAATGAGTCGATCTTGCGGACAAGATAGACCTTCCTAGAATCTAATGAAGACCTGATGACAAACACACCAACCATACACTATATTTCTCTAAATGCGCTTTACAAATAATGTCAAATAAATGTGTTTAAGGCATACCTCATGTCCAACGCAAGTTTGGAGATGCCTTCGCTCTTTTGATCCAAGTAAGTTCCTTTTTCACAAACCTGCAAACACAAACAAGGCAAACGATTAAATAGCACCTGAATAACCAATATTATAAAACATATTTAACATGAAAGTCAAAGAGTCCATGAAACAAATAGCATAAGATACTTGTTGAGAAAAATGAGCTTGATTGTATTAATTCAAAAGAAAAGAACCTTACAACCTTTGCCTTGACGCTGTACAAGCTCCTTCCAGGGTCCAACAAGAAGTCTCCTCTACTTTAACAAGCTTCACTCACTCCCTAATGGGGCCAAAAAGGTATGTGATCTCTCCTCTTAAGCTCAAATAGGAAGTCTTGATTTCACTAGCATTTACCCTCAAAAGTTCAGCTTCTAACCTCCCCAACCACTGACCCAATGCCTCAATTATAGTGCAATGGAGATCAGTTACCAGGTCCTCCTTCAAAGGGATAGAATCCTCCTTCAAAGGGATATCTCCTCCTAACAAGGGATTAGTTCCTCCTCTTATGGGATGCATGAACCACTTGGAGCGAACAATCCACGTCAGAAATCCTTCTAGAAAACTCTAGAATTAACCCAAAGTGAGTTTTTTAAGATAAAAATTGCGCATTTTGACTTTAACAGGGGTACGCACCCTCCCCTTTACATACAAAGCATATAAGTACGCAGATATCCTGAACAAAAGGTGTGGGCCCACAGGTAAAAGTGAGAGAAAGTGCAGAACCAGAGTTACATTGCTTTTTGATGTCTTTCTCTCATTTCTAAAGCTTGTTTTGAAGAGCTGAGGTCTGAGACTTGCTTAGGAAGCTGGCATAGGTGGTGATAGATCCATACCAACTGCAAATAATCAAGGTGACGATATTTTTGTGTAATAGATTGGAGATCTTGGCCAGTTGGGATCTTGGACAGTTGGGAGACTGCTCATGAAAACTACACAGTTTTCAGGATGAGCAGCAGGTTGGCTAACAGGGTGACTGGCTGCAAAAACTACACAATTTTTTAGGGCAGTGCAGTGACATGCAACAAGTGTTTATCCGGCATGTCTACGCATTTTCTTCAGTCAACGGAAGCAGGCATGATTGACATCTTTTGCGTAATTTTTTGGAGGATTAAGGCCAGACGTCAGTGCTAGATCAAACTCTCCAGTTGAGCAACTGGAGGCTTGGTTAATTTTCTTTTGGGCAGCATAGATTGAGATGGATTGTTGGGAAAATTATGCTTTGTTCTGGGTGACAGTCAATCGAGTCGATTCCAGGATTGTGTAGTGTAGACTTCATGGTAGGTAGCCTCAAACTCTGCACAATTCTGGGCAATAATACATGTTCACTGAGGGTTGAAACTGCGCAGTGAAGCTTAGCGAAGGTCCAACTATTGGGGTTGGTTTGGTCGACATAGCTTCAACAAAATGAATTAGTGTGTGAACAATTTACTTCATACATGCACGACCTTGCAAACACGCACTCAACAAGACTTGACGATAAGATACCTCAAACCATAAAGACAACATACACTCAGTGTGACTGACTGACAGTGCGAGCGACAAGCACGAAACTTGTGATAGGTTGTTGAATGACCGCGACGACACTTGCATGATAGTGCATAAAACTTCATGTGTGACTGCGGCAAATATTTATATAGTGAATGCAACTTGTACACACGAAAAGGGACCTTGTGCATAGCTAGAACATGGTTGCAAGCATGACATTGTGACCAACATGCAAAAAGATGTATGATGAATGGTCAAGTGAGAGGGGTGCAAAGACTCAACATGGGCTCACGGGATGAGCCCGAGTGCTTGCAGACATCAAGTAAAAATCCAGGGAAGGCTCTGAAATTGGATGTAGGCCAAAATTACAGAGGGTGTTGTAACCACTACAACAGCATGATACCACCAAAAGGGATTCTCAAAAACCATCAGCTGAAAATTCATCAAAGCGAAACCCTAATTATCATTTCCTTATTTGTGATGAATATCATTACACCAAGGATTTCCCTGGATGTGTTGAAGTAAGTATTCTTCTGAAAGGCACTGCATGGACGCTAGTTGTGTTGGAGCCTTTCCCATCTCAACAGATGCAAATTTTAGACCAACCCCATGCTCAGACCTCTAGAAGCTCTCAAGTGTTCATGAGTAGCTCGAAACCTATTTCCGTAGCCACCATATCAAAAGATTATCCACCTCCTGAAAGACCCGTGGTGGAGAAAGATGCCACTCATTTACCCTCTTCCTCCACTTCACCCAATTCTGGTCCTCTCCATATCAAGTAACCTAGCACTGATTCCATAATCTGACCACCCCCTAAAGGTGTTCTTCGGAAATCGTCTTAAAATCCCAATGCGCAAGCTACCAAAAACTACAATATTGCAGAATATTTGGCTCAAAATCCCTTTGCGATGTCTGCTTCGGAAGTCCTTCAAACATGTCCATCACAATGGAGTTATTTGTTATCTTCCATTGCAGGAACTGATCCCACGAATTATGTCTTGATCACTTTTGATCTTTAAAACCATGTCCTTCTCCTACCACCTCGACTTGCATTTCTCATACAAGTTGTCATCATGGAAAAAACCATTCACCAAACTGTTGTTCATGAAGGGGCCTCTAGATGCATCATGTCCATATCATGTTGGAAAGCCATTGGTTCCCATCCTCTCAACCTGTCCCCGAATACTTTGGAAGCTTTCGATGGTAAAGGTTTCCCACTGTATGGTATTCTCAACCCTTTACCCATTTAGTTGGAAGGAAAATTTGTCAATTTGGAACTAGAGGTTGTTGATGCAAATCTCAATTATAACCTTATACTTGGCCAAAGTTGGAATCACAGAATGTTTTGTTGTTGTTTCTTCTCTTTTTTGTGTACTTCGCTTTCCCCATCAAGGAAAAATTATCACAATCGACCAATTGGTCTTCTTTTCCTTTGAATCTTCAACTCGTAATGTACCTTATGTTGGGAAAACCAACATTCCCTATGAAAATTTTGGAGCGGGATTTTTTAAGTAATTTGCCTTAATGGGAACTTTTTCCCTTCCTCCTCCCACCAATGCTGCCTCAATTAGCATGATCTCATCTAGTAATGACCCTTGGATCATCCCTAGCTCTAACCAGATTGATAATTTTGGTGACACCATATCACTTAGCCCCATTGAGCAAGCTTACCAAGTTTTCCTTATGGATTTTGTGGCTACAACTGAAACCAATGATTTATTGAATATGGTCCTAGACTTGCATTCGCAAACTTCTTGAGCTTGGTTCTTCAAACTCTGAAGATCCTTTGAATGATACTTTTCCCACTGAAAAGAAGCATCACTAAATTCATTTCTCTTGAAGAAACCCCTTGGAATGATATTCATCATCATTCCTGTTTTCTTCCTAGCCTTGGTGTGATACCTACCTTTCTAGAGACTTTAGTTTCCCATACAACGATTGCTCCTTTTTAGACTCCTATCTTAGTTCACGAGGTGCTTTCTGAAGGAAATTTGGGAAACATCTTGGCAACCATGCCCATCGAAATCTCTATGAAACCATGTATAGTCAAAAAAATTCACATAGGGGCCTCTTTTTCTCCCAATGAGATTAAGATCTATACGGACCTATTCAAATAATTTTGTGATGTCTTCGCCTAGACTCACGAAGAAATTTATGGCATCGATCCAAGTATTGTGGTGCATGATATCCCTATTAGTTTCATATAATTTATAGTGATCAATTGATGATTATTTGATTATTTATTTTGGTAATCTATTGGAAACGTTTAGCCTATGAATCACTAGGTGTCATAGCATAAAGGTTTGTTTGTCCAAGGAACATTTAGTTCTTGAAGCTCTGTGGTCAAGACAAGTCTGAATGTTTGGGAGATTGTTTTCATATAAATTCTAGTTTAGATCATGTTTCAGGTGTTTTCATGGTAAAGTGTTCAGAAGAAAATTTCTAATGGTATGTCTGGTGCTTCAAACCGACATCTGGATCAAAAGATAGAGCAAGTTGAAGTTTGCTCCTCAAAACCACAAAACAAAGAAAAAGGCCTAAGTTTGAAATTATTTATTTGAATTTTAAATTTAATTCAAAAATAACTTAGCAACCTAATTTATAAAACATTAGAATCACATTTAATTTCATGCGTCAAGTCACAAGTCAAGTCCATAAAGTCAAAGTAAATTGTGTCCCCACCCTACACTTAACTATTAAATCACCCTAATCTTGGGTGCCTCGATATATGTGCAAAATAAATCGATGGTTATTGATGGATTACAAGTCAAGTCCATAAAGTCAAATTAAATGGTGTCCCCACCCTGCACTTAACTATTAAATCACTCTAATCTTGCATGCCTCGATATATGTGCAAAATAAATGGAATGGTTATTGATGGATTTCGAGGCCCTACCTTTTCAACATTTAACCAAGGGGGTGGTCCAAAAAATTATTTTCACATTTACCACTTTTTAAAGCTATCACCCTCTTGTTTACTTCGGACTCCCCACTTCATAAACCATTTAATACCTATTCCCCTCTGAAAACCAATAATTGTATTGATTTGAATCTTATGATGTATGGCATGAAGGTCAATGGTTTCATTTGATTAATCGAATTTCTCTGGATTTGGAGGTTGGATTACTCTTAAGCCTGGGTGATATATTTATTACATGACTTTACGGATGTGAGGCTAAGTAAGAATAATATTGAGGTGAAAAAGACCGAGGTAAAAAGGAGACTTGAAAGTAAAAGTAAAAGAAGGCTCGCAAAAAAATGAAATTTTACAAAAGGAATTGAATTAGAGCAAAAAGTCAATTATGTTCATTTATTTTCTTGTATGTTGGCACAAAGGAATATTTAAATTATTTTAGAATACAAATAAGTTTAATTATTATTAAAATCAAAAGCATGAGAGAAAAACCAACAACAGTTTTACAGAGATGAGGAAGGAAAATGAATTATGAATGAAAAATGTAGGAACATAAGTTTTGGATATATATTTATCCAAATATTTTATAGGGGTAAAAGGAAAGTAAGAACAAAAGCACATGGATAAACAACACATGGTTTTGGAAATCCATGGGAAGGCAAAAAAACACATAGTTTTGAAAATCCATGAGAATGAAAAACAAGGCATGGATTTAAAGGATTACAAAACAATACATAATTTCAAATAATGAATGGATTTGCAGGATGCAATTAGTTGAGGTATCATTTAGTAAATTCATGAAAATAAAGAAATATGAAATTCATTTACACAATATTTGAAAAACATCTATAAAATATTTCCTTCCAAAATATTTTATGACATTGGTGAAGCATTGTCAACGAGTGACATTAAATCATTAGTAAATTCAAGAAATTGACATTGAATCATTAGTAAATTCAAGCAATTGACATATTTTTTAGGGACAAATTCACAAACCCCAGATTTTAAGGCACAAAATTATCAGTTGAAAGATAAATGGCAGAAAATCAACAGATCTAGATTTCAAGGGCATGAAGATATCAACATCAAAGAAGCAGCCTTTACAGTCCAAGTCATCACCAGAATCCTCGAAATCAATGTCAAAGAGCTTCAGCAGTTTAATTTTCCTATATTGTTGTACTAATTTTGTAGACAATTTTTTAGGATTTTTTGTAGAAACATCTTGATATTTTAAATCAATATATTTTGATGAATTGTATAAAACAAAGGGTTGGAACTTGTATGAAGAAAGGAGATCTTTGATGTAAAACGGTACATGTAATGAAGTGATCATTTCCATTATTACAGAAATTTTGTTCCAGGATTCCTGTGTCGGGCAATTGGTGAAGTTTCCTCTCTTATAAAATTGTTATTTTTCTAGTTTTCCATATGTTCTTTCTATCTCTATTGTTTAAAGAAGATTAAGGGCTAAATTTGTTTAAATACACTCTGCTCTGGATTATAAACAATATTTATGTTTTCACTCTTATATTAAGTATAAAATTCATCCTAATATGCTCTATATTTATTTGAGTCTAAATATTTTCATCTCATTCACTCCACAAATGCTCTAAAGATCCAAAAGCTCGCCTACCTTGCCCCGTTACATCTGTTATGTCATTTGATGGCTTCCCGCCGTTTGACACAAGATATCTCTGACAAAGGCCCGCGTCCGGACGCTCTTTATGGTTGACCTTAAATGTTGGTACTCTCCTCGAAAAGGGTTTAGGGTTCGGGAAAGGTCTTTTATCGGTTGTACCCACACCTGCCAGTTCTCTTCACACCAGCCCGACTTTTGTCAACTCAATGCTTTGTCATTCTGTCATTGTTGTTGTTCTGCCGCGCCGAAACTTGCTCTGTCTGTGAGGAACCTCTGGTTCTCTGTGTGTTGGTTCGAATATCGACTCTGTGGCTATCTCTCGGCTTCAGTGGTTATGGGTGGTGAGTTCTTGATGGCCTGTGAAGGCACATTCGCTCTGCACGATGACAATTTGCTAACTGTATATCTGGTTATTCATTTTTGTTTTGAGGTCAGCACTGTTCAATCTAGTTAACTGTTTGTTTCATTTCATGGCAGGTCCGTTCTCCAGGTCGTGCGCTTCGCCCCTAATGTTCAGGTAAGGAATGGCTCCTTGATATAGTATTTCCGCCTTTCTCCTTCAGGTTTTTTTAACTGTCTCTGCCACTGTCTTTCAGGTTTTGTTTATGGTTGTGTTTGTATCCTCCTCGGCGCCTAGGTCTTCTGGTAAGACCCCTGGTCCTCTGGTTTCTTTATTTCAATCTTAAATGCTCATATATGTGTTATACAGGTCTCTAACCTTTGTTGGTTTGGTTGCAGGTGAAATCCAGATGACTGGCCTGTGCTCGCGGTTCTCCTAACCGACTTCTCCTCACGCGCTTTCCGGGTAGTGTCTCACATATATTACTGTAGCTAATTGTATGTAGTCTCTGGTTCTTAGGATAGTTTACTTGTGCTGTGGGACGATAAAGGTTCTGCTATTTGTCTGTAAGATGGTTTCTCTTTGCCGTTGTCTTGGCCTTACTCCTGTATATGATTGTCGAACTCCTTTCGAGTCAAACCCTTGTGGGGTTTTACGGACTTTTAATCCGTCGCCATATGTAGAATTATTTTGTTGTATTATGGACAGTTCAGGGTTTCGAACCCTTCCCCTGCTACTTTCTATTTTCCCCGCTTTGTAAAACCCTAGGGTTTATCCAAACCCTTGTCTGTTGACTCCGTCAATGATTACGGCTGTAACTATTTGGATTCTGGTTATATATTTATGTTGTTGAGATTCTATTCCATTGGTGACTATGCCGGTGCTGAAGCGCTGTTCTATTGTGTCATTCGTTGTTCGAATGTTAAGTTATAATGCAGGTTCTGTTCTTCAAATTCTCATTTTATTTTAATGCGCTGCTTTACTTGATATGCTGAATAGTATATGAGGGTTTTGTATATCGTATGAAAAGATACAATATTTTATTTCTCTGCTACGGCACTGTACTCAATCTTTTAATTAATCGGGGGGGTTCTTAGAAATACCTGTGTTTCTCCGTTTCGTATACACAGATTTTGTTCTCTGGTTATGGAAACGTCTGAACTGTTAGTGTCCGCTTCTCCTACGCTTTCGTCTGGGTGTTGGCCTGTGTGTACAGCCTTGTATGCCCTCTGTCGGACAGTGTTGTGACTGTCACGCTGCTCCACTTACAGATTATCTTTGTCTTTTACTTCAACTCAATTTGATTGTACAGAAAAATAAATTATAATGTAAGAATTTGCCTATTACAGTGATGAATAATGAAACGAATAAACAATAAGTATTGATTTTGGAAATGACTGTAGCATTCTATATTTTTTTTTCATTCATATGAGAGAGGAACCTCTTACAATCATGTCCCTGCTGTTTTTAAACTCAAAGAACCTAACTGCTCTTTCTCAGTCGAAACTAACCCAACAGATTTGGGCAACTGTTTTTATCTAACCGTCTATAACTAATACAATGATTTTAAAGAAAATTAATTTAACTAACAGTTATGTTTCTGTTTCTAATTTCCAAATAAGACAGAATCAGTGCATGAAATAATTTAACCGAATCCTATCAGCATACTAAAAAAAAGTAAATAAAAACAAGTAAATGAAATAAAATAACTGACAAGGTTTTGACACCTGTCCAATTATACGTAATGACTGTGTGTTCTGTTTCTCTCTGAGACTGCCAGCCTCATTCTGCCTCCTCAAAGCTGGATGCTCCTGCATCAGGCTCCCGGGGTGACAAAAAGTCATGGCTCCGTTCCATGAGGTCGTCAACAGAGTAGCCTGCCTTTTGTATTTGTGTCTCATTAAGCCACGAACTGTCCTCTATTGGACGGTTCTTCCACTTCACCAAATACCGTAAATACTCCTTCCTGCGTGTGCGCTTAGCTACCTGTGTGTCCAGAATTCCCTCAATTTCGACGGGTGGTGCCATCGGCATCTGTCTCGTCCATGAATCTCCTCCCAATTTGGTGTCCCGCGGTGGCTCTGCTGCTGCATCATCTGCTGAACTTGCAACATAAGGGAACAGATCTGCCACATTAAAAATAGGGGAAATACCAATCCCTGGTGGCAATTGTATCTCATAAGCGTTCGCAGAAAATTTGCGAATGATCTTGCAGGGCCCGATCTTCTTAAATTTGAGCTTGTTGTACTCTCGCTTTGGAAACCGTTCCTTGCGTAAGTACGCAAGAACTTCATCCCCGACATTAAACTGAACTTCCCGGCGTTTTGTATCAGCTCGCTGCTTGTACCTCTGACTGTTGTCCTGTAGTTTCTGCTTAACCTGTTCGTGTAGTTTGCTCATAGCTTGGGCGAAATCTTCTCCATCAGCGCTCCATTTTTCCAGTTTCCCCAAATATTGTAACTTGTGCACTCCTCGAATTTGGAATGGACTGTAACCGGTGCTACGGTTAGGGGAATCGTTATATGCAAACTCCGCCTGTGCTAGTACACGGTCCCAAGTTCGGGAATTTTCACCTGTTAGACTTCTGAGCAAATTCCCCAGACTCCGGTTCACTACCTCCGTCTGCCCGTCCGTCTGCGGATGATAAGCAGAGCTGAACTGCAACTGAGTATCTAACTTTTTCCACAGAATTCTCTAGAAATGACCTGTAAACTTGACATCTCTGTCAGAGATATTGGTTCGTGGAAGTCCATGTAACCGCACAATCTCTGTAAAGAAAAGATGTGCTATGTAAGTAGCGTTGCTGGTTTTCCTGCACGGTACAAAGTGTGCCATCTTCGAAAATCGGTCGACTACAACCATCACTGAATCAAAGCCGCGTTGTGTTTTTGGCAAACCAAGCACAAAAGCCATGCTTACCGAATCCCAAGGTCGACTAGGAATGGGTAGTGGCATATAAAGTCCAGTGTTCTGACTGTGACCTTTTGCCAACTGACAAGTTTTACAGCTAGTCACATACCTCTGCACGTCTCGCTGCAACTTAGGCCAAAAATAGAAATGTTGTACCTGAGCAACGGTCTTGTCAATTCCGAAGTGTCCTGCCAGGCCTCCGCTGTGTTTTTCCTGTATGATATTTTCCCGCATGGAACAGTTGGGAATACACAACTGTCCTCCTTTGAACAACAATCCTTCCTGTAGGTTATAATCCAGCCACTTGCTGTCATTTCGTAACAACGGGTTTTGGCAAGCCTCATAGGCCTCCATATACTCGGTGTCAGTCAGATACAGCTCTTTCAAATGTTCAAATCCTAAGATTTGCATTGTGCTCTCCTGTAACAATAATGTTCTCCTACTAAGTGCATCTGCTACCTTATTTGATTGCCCACTAATGTGCTTTAGTACAAACGTGAAACTTTGCAGGTATTCAACCCAAGTTGCATGCTTATGGTTCAATTTGTGCTGCTGCATAATGTACTGTAACGCAGAATTATCAGAAAATAAAACAAATTCGTTACCCAATAGATAATGCCGCCAGTGTTTTAAAGCCTGCACAATGGCGTAAAACTCCTTGTCATAGGTCGAGTACTTCTGTCTGCTCTCATTTAATTTTTCTCTGAAATAAGCAACCGGTCTGTCCTCCTGGCTAAGAACTGCCCCAATGGCTGTACCACTGGCATCGCAATGAACTTGAAAAAGTTTGTTGAAATCCAGCAATCTCAACACTGGTCTTTCAGTGATCTTTTTTTTCAAGATCTGAAAACTGTGTTCTGCTGCTTCAGTCCAGTAAAATGGCTGATTCACTTTCTTGATCGTATCTAACATTGGTGCACAAATCTCACTGAAATTTCTGATGAACTTCTTGTAAAAACTGGCAAGTCCATGGAAACTTCGAACTTCAAACAAACTCTTCGGAGAAGGCCAGCTAACTATAGCTGTCACCTTTTCTGGATCCATTTTTAATTCATTCTCCGCAATAACAAAACCCAAATATATTAGTTCCCGCTGAAAAAAGGTACATTTCTTCAAGTTAATTAACAACTTGTTCTGCTGTAATTTTCTCAACACACTCTGTAAATGCCTGAAATGCTCCTCCTTAGTTTTACTAAAAATCAGAATATCGTCCAAGTAAACTATTACAAACTTACTGTTAAATTCCTTCACCACTTCATTCATCAGACGCATGAATGTGCTGGGAGCGTTGCTCAAACCAAATGGCATCACCAGCCATTCGTATAAGCCTTCGTTTGTCTTGAAAGCGGTTTTCCATTCATCTCCCTCACGAATCCGGATCTGGTGATATCCACTCTTCAAGTCAATCTTGGAAAAATAAGTCGCTCCACTCAGACAATCCATCATATCGTCCATCCTTGGTAAGGGAAACCTGTACCTAACAGTAATTTTGTTAATAGCTCTGGAATCCGTACACATTCTCCACTCTCCTCCTTTCTTGGGAGCCAAAACAGTAGGTACTGTGCATGGGCTCATGCTCTCCCGAATCAAGCCTTTGTCCAGCAACTCTTGGACCTGTTTCCTAATCTCTTCAAGGTCCTTGGGACTCATGTGGTAGGCTGCTTTATTTGGCAGACTTGCCCCTGGTATAAAGTCAATGTAGTGACTAATACCCCTCCTAGGTGGCAACTCATCTGGAAGATCATCCACCCCAATGTCTCCAAAATCCTGCAGCAACCTCTGAACTTCTTCTGGCAAATCTGAAACCTGTGTGTGGAGTACCACTGTTCTTGGTCTCCTTATGACAGCAAAATTTATCTCGCTGTCCTCAATCTGCTTTATGAATTCTTTCCCACCTAACAACAGTGCTTTCACTCCACTAGCTTCCGCTGTGTTTTCCTCTTTGATGGGTACAAGCATATGCTTGATCCCATCTTTCACAAATTTGTAGCAGTTAGTTTTCCCATCATGAACTGCACTTCTGTCAAACTGCCAAGGTCGTCCTAACAGCAAATGACAGACATCCATTGGCATGAAATTGCAAAGAATCTTGTCCTTATACTTACCAATCTGAAACTCTACCTCACACTGTTCATAAACTAACAGTTGATTCCCCTTCTGCAACCACGATACTTTGTAAGGAGTGGGATGTTTCAGCTTCTTTAATCCCAGCTTGTCCACCATCTCCACAGCTACCAAATTATCGATACTCCTGCTATCAATGATTAGCGTACAGCACTTACCTCGTGACTTGCAAACAGTGTGAAACAAAGATTTTCGCTAATCTGGTTCTGCAACTTCCTTTGTTGGTTTTAACAGCACCTTATTCAACACCAAGGCTTCACCTAGCTCAGGTGTGTTCTCCGCTTCTTGTGGTGCCTCCTCAACATCCTCCAGCTGAGCAATATAGGTGCCTCTCCCACCTGCTGGTCCACCCTCAGGACAGTCATATGACTTATGTCCCATTTTGTGACAACGATAACATTGGATAGTTCCTCTGCCTCGACCAAATCCTCATCCTCTCTGAGCTGGTCGTCCTTCCCTGTTGCTGTTGTCCTTATCTGTTGCACCAGCAGATTTGGAACTGCTGCCCTCTTCATTTGGACTTGCACCTCTACCTCTGCCATAAACTTTGCCTTTTCCTCTACCAGAACCACCTCCTCTCCTGGTGTTCTGTTTCCTGTTTATCTTCTCCTCTGCCTTCAATGCAAACTGATAGGCTTCATCCAGTGTTTGTGGTGAAAGAATACCAATTTCGTCTAAAATCTCCCCTCTCAAGCCATTTACAAATCTGGCTGTTTTCTCTAGGGTATCTTCCACATACCCTGCTCGCAGATTCAATTTATAAAACTCCTCTGTAAACTCCCTAACAGTCATTCCTCTTTGTTTCAGGTTCTGTACCTACCTATACAACATAATCTGATAGTCCTTCGATAGGAACTTCTCCTTCAGCTTTGCTTCCATTCTGGCCCATTTCTTGATTGGTTGTTTGTTCAATCTTCTCCTTTCCACCTGAACGTTGTCCCACCATAAGGATGCATGTCCTTTCAGCTTAGTGGCGGCAAACTTTACTTGCTTGTCTTCACTGGTTTCCTCAAACTCAAAAAATTTATTAACTTCACTCAGCCAATCTAACAACACATCTGCCGATAAACTTCCGTCATAGTTTGGCAACTCATCCCTCGGCTTATGACTGGATAGCAAAACTGACTTTAATAATTTCAGTTCCGGTGTTACTCCCTCATACTCATCCTCCTCTGGTTCGACTGCCTCTTCATCACTGTTATCTGCTGGGTTTCTTCTTCCTCCAGCCTCTATCACTGCCAATCTTTCACGCAAGACTCGTATCTCCTCTCGCAATCCAGCATCTACTGGCCTGTTGACTATTCGTCCTCTTCCTCTTCCTCTTCCTCTTGCTCTTCCTCTTGCTTCACCTTCACCTTCTACCTGTTCCATTAGTTCTGACTCAAAACCTGGCTCTGATACCACTTATGATGGCTTCCGGCCGTTAGACACAAAATATCTCTGACAAAGGCCCACGTCCGGACGCTCTTTATGGTTGACCTTAAATGTTGGTACTCTCCTCGAAAAGGTTTTAGGGTTCGGGAAAGGTCTTTTACCGGTTGTACCCACACCTGTCGGTTCTCTTCACACCAGCCCGACTTTTGTCAACTCAATGCTTCGTCATTCTGTCATTGTTGTTGTTCTGCCGCACCGAAACTTGCTCTGTCTGTGAGGAACCTCTGGTTCTCTGTGTGTTGGTTCGGATATCGACTCTGTGGCTATCTCTCGGCTTCAGTGGTTATGGGCGGTGAGTTCTTGACGGCCTGTGAAGGCACATTCGCTCTGCACGATGACAATTTGCTAACTGTATATCTGGTTATTCATTTTTGTTTTGAGGTCAGCACTGTTCAATCTAGTTAACTGTTTGTTTCATTTCATGGCAGGTCCGTTCTCCAGGTCTTGCGCTTCGCCCCTAATGTTCAGGTAAGGAATGGCTCCTTGATATAGTATTTCCGCCTTACTCCTTCAGGTTTTTAACCGTCTCTGCCACTGTCTTTCAGGTTTTGTTTATGGTTGTGTTTGTATCCTCTTCGGCGCCCAGGTCTTCTGGTAAGACCCCTGGTCCTCTGGTTTCTTTCTTTCAATCTTAAATGCTCATATATGTGTTATACAGGTCTCTAACCTTTGTTGGTTTGGTTGCAAGTGAAATCCAGATGACTGGCCTATGCTCACGGTACTCCTAACCGACTTCTCCTCACGCGCTTTCTGGGTAGTGTCTCACATATATTACTGTAGCTAATTGTATGTAGTCTCTGGTTCTTAGGATAGTTTACTTGTGCTGTGGGACGATAAAGGTTCTGCTATTTGTCTGTAAGATGGTTTCTCTTTGCCATTGTCTCAGCCTTACTCCTGTATATGATTGTCGAACTCCTTTCGAGTCAAACCCTTGTGGGGTTTTACGGACTTTTAATCCGTCGCCGTATGTAGAATTATTTTGTTGTATTATGGATAGTTCAGGGTTTCGAACCCTTCCCCTGCTACTTTCTATTTTCCCCGCTTTGTAAAACCCTAGGGTTCATCCAAACCCTTGTTTGTTGACTCCGTCAATGATTACAGCTGTAACTAGTTGGATTCTGGTTATATATTTATGTTGTTGAGTTTCTATTCCGTTGGTGACTATGCCGGTACTGAAGCACTGTTCTATTGTGTCATTTGTTGTTCGAATGTTAAGTTATAATGCTGGTTCTGTTCTTCAAATTCTCATTTTATTTTAATGCGCTGCTTTACTTGATATGCTGAATAGTATATGAGGGTTTTGTATATCGTATGGAAAGATACAATATTTTATTTCTCTGCTACGGCAATGTACTCAATCTTTTAATTAATCGGGGGGGTTCTTAGAAATACCTGTGTTTCTCCATTTCGTATACACAAATTTTGTTCTCTGTTTATGGAAACGTCTGAACTGTTAGTGTCCACTTCTCCTACGCTTTCGTCTGGGTGTTGGCCTGTGTGTACAGCCTTGTATGCCCTCTGTCGGATAGTGTTGTGACTGTCACACCGCTCCACTTATAGATTATCTCTGTCTTTTACTTCAACTCAATTTGATTGTACAGGAAAATAAATTATAATGCAAGAATTTGCCTATTACAGTGATGAATAATGAAACGAATAAACAATAAGTATTGATTTTGGAAATGACTGTAGCATTCTATATTTTTTTCGTTCATATGAGAGAGGAACCTTTTACAATCATGTCCCTGCTGTTTTTAAACTCAAAGAACCTAACTGTTCTTTCTCAGTCGAAACTAACCCAACAGATTTGGGCAATTGTTTTTATCTAACCGTCTATAACTAATACAATGCTTTTAAAGAAAATTAATTTAACTAACAGTTATGATTTTGTTTCTAATTTCCAAATAAGACAGAATCGGTGCATGAAATAATTTAACCGAATCCTATTAGCATACTAAAAAAAAGTAAATAAAAACAAGTAAATGAAATAAAATAACTGACAAGGTTTTGACACCTGTCCAGTTATACGTAATGACTGTGTGTTTTGTTTCTCTCTGAGACTGCCAGCCTCATTCTGCCTCCTCAGAGCTGGATGCTCCTGCATCAGCCTCCATTTTCATGTTCATATGTGGTGATATTATTATTTTCCAAAGTTAGTAGTTTCAAGTGTTTAGAGTGTATTTATGATTAAAAGTTATAAAAATAACATAGATTTAATTATACCTAAAGGTGGAACAAGTTTGGTGATGTGTAGGTTATTTGGAAGCTTCAAAGGCACTCTTATGTGGCCTCCAAGGTTCAATTTCGAATTCTCTTCAAGATTGAAAGAATATGTGGGAAGAATAAAACATATCTAATGGGAGAAAATATCTTAATAAAGGATTATTCAAAGAGATTTGAGGAGATAATCATTCAAGCCCATTTCAAGGAGAAGATCATGAGGATATGAATATCTCATCGAAGATTTGTGTGAGGATTTGAAGGGATCATATTTTGTAATTATGGAAATTGGTTGAGAGAAAAGTGGAGTTGTATTTATGAGTTGCTATATCTCCTTTTCAAAGCAACCCATGTATGAATATGAGTTCTATCTCTATTTAGAGATATATCTGATAGGAGAGGAATGTAATCTTAGGTTATGTTATGTTATGGTTGGAAAGGATTGTAATTCATTGTGATGTAATAGATTGAGATTTCTTTATTGTGAATGTGAGCTCAGATGTGTTTGTTTTTTCTATTTGTTATTTTGTTGTTTTTATTTTATGAAAATTCATATTTCTATATTAATTTAATTTATGCAACTCAATTTCAGTTGTGTGCTTCAATTTCAAACATTAGATTAGGTTAATCTATCTTCAATCCTACATATATTGTGCATGTGCCTCGTAAGTCTACGAAATCCTCAGGTTGACAATTAATGATTGGGAAATTATTAAACGACAATATTTTCACCCAACACATGAGCATAGGTTCCTTGTAGCTTCAGAAATCTTTCTTCATCTATCCCAGTCATGACAAGTGAGTGTTCTAATGATTTTTTCGCATCGACCTTGCCATCAAGTATATATGAATGGAGTGTTATTGCTGGTAGATGTGGACCAAATCCAACAAGTTTTCCCTCAGCTCTGGGAGGTATAGAACATCATGAAGAATAAAGTTTGGAAGCCCAGGCAATTTAAACATGATGGCTTGAGTTTTGATTAGTCTACAAAGTATACTGCTCCATAAACATTATTTGTGAATTCTTAAAATAAATGTCTTCTAAAATTCATGTGGCAAGTTTCTTCTGAATCAATCAACCAAACAACTTTCCGTAAAGAAAGTGAAGCATTGAATAAGTCTTCAGTTATTCCAATGTTGCAATGTGCCACAACATAATGAGTGGATTTAGGTGCTTTAACTTTCCATATGTTAGGTGTCTTACCTTTTCCTTTGTTTCTTTCCTACTTGATTCTATCCCAATGAAGCTTCGATGTGGAAGCATCATGCCCATCTCTATTCCATCATATGTAATGAAGATCAAACCTTTCTCATTGGAAATTTATGCCCCCCCTACCTCTAAAATTCTTCCTTCCTCTTCCTCTTCAACTACCTCTTCCTCTAGAATAATATTTTTCATGATTCTTCTCTTCTTTTGAAAGGAACATAACTTCTTCATAAGACTAAGGATTTTTTTCTTCCCAAAATCCTTCTCTCTTTCAACAAACTTGTTCTCAAGGGATTCAAAGGAAATCTCCTTGACTTTTCTACTTGCTTATAATTACTCAAGCTAATGTGAATACATGGGATATAGTGCCTTGACATAAGCTATGAGAGGAATATCTATTTCAACACAAGTGACTTTTATGTCATGCATAATGGACATTACATCTGATGGTAAGGAAAGAGGGCAATCATTTTTCAACTTAATATTGAACAACTTAATCATTAACTTAACAACTTCAAGTTCAGAGTGTGACTCATATAATTCTTTCAACTTATTTAAGGCTTCAAAGGCATTTGAAAATGGTGAAATATGACAAATCACATCTTCATTTACTAATGCTTCAATCAAGGCATAAGCATTGTTGTTCTTGTTTTCCCAAATGGAAATATCCTTATATGAAGTGGGATTTTCAGGTGCATTGTCTCCTTCTTCACAAACCCCTTTTCACAACTCCCTGATAATCAAGGCCTTTTTATGTTCCTAGACCACTCATGGTAGTTCTCTTTACGAATGAGAACTAATACCACTATGTAGATGAGTGAATGAATATCTGCAAGACTTATGGGTTGGACTTGAATAAATTAAATCCTTGTACCATTAATCTTTTGATAAAAAAATCTCTTCAAAAATTATCCAAAATCTACCAACCTATATTGAAATACATATTTGAATAGTTTTGAATATATAATTATGAATTCAAAATCAACATTGCATATATATATATTATTCAACCAAGATTCAACCATATATACAATAGACACCATACTGGAAATCATTTAACAACTATATCATACCATAATTTAAAACCCTAAAAACACTTCAATGCACAAAGGGAATATAAAGATTATATGTGTCATGGTTATGGGCCCACCAATATTCATCCATATTTGTATATATGCCCAACACACACATATATATACCATGGCTCTTTTCAAAATTTAAACACGTTTTTTTAATACTTCGACCAACATACAATAAATACCATTGACCAGTGATAATATTGCAACAACAGGTGAACGGGCCAACTTGCTGAGTCAATTTGGCAACTACAGTGTTGTGTTTCCTTGCTGATTTAGCAAGGTAGAATGGTTTCTGTCATGGATGGTGAGTGCAAGCATGAGATATAACCTCATTTGTAAGCGGGATCCTCTAGTTGCAGAGGTCAAACCCGAACTTGTTCTTTATACTCCTCCTTTAGTATAACTATATGTCCTTGATTGAATTCATGGCATGAACTCATGAAATTAACCTCTACAAGAACTCATGACATTTATAATTAACAACATCCATTCTTGGAACTTAGGAATTTGAAAATTCCTCCATTACATTTCCATCTATCTCTAAAACATGGATTATTCTCTTCTCGATGTGATAGAGACGTTGCAACAATGTAGACCACATAGGTGCGGTGGTGTTGATGGGACTTGGGGCCGCTCCTTGAATCTTAGGTGGTGCAATGTACCATCTCTTGAAAGGCCTATAGTACTATCACGACACCAATGTGTTGCCTCAATATTTTGAATACCAACATGAAGACACTATTATGTTCAATCTCTACTACCATGAGAGCAATATTCTGTTTGATTTCGATTTCCACACTTTCCACACCATGAATAGCAAACAAACTGGATACTCACATGGACACTTCAAATTCGACAGATAGACAAAGAATAATGGTAGGAAGAAATGTGGACAATGGTAGGAGTTACAACAAAAACAGCTAATTTTGGGAGTTGGCTCTGATACTGTTATATACCTAGGGGGGGTAATATGGGGTACCGAGGGAGGTACCCAAGGTAATAATGTAATAATGGGATGGGCCATAGTAATAAATAAGGTGGTTAACCCATGTCATGTAAGGGACCACAAGTAGTTAATAATAATGTAAGGGGCCCATGGCATTAGTTGATGGTATAAGGAAACCGTGGTAATGATGCATGGTATTGTATGTATGAGGCCTATATAGAGGCTAGAGACTCCACATGGAGAGACATGAAGAGAAATAGTCTTTTATGAACAAGCATATGGCTTGTAGAGTATTCTCCTTCCTTAAGGAGTGAATGTATGGTGTTGCCCTACCTTAAGGGTTTGATAATAAAGAAGCATTTCTATCTATTCAGATCTTGTTATTCTTGGGTTATTTCTATTGTCTTATATTCTTGGATTAGATCTACAACAAGTGGTATCAGAGCTACAACAAGTGGTATCATAGCACTTTCTTGGGCACAAAAGTGGAGAATGTTTTTTTACTTTTTGTAGGATTTCAAGGGCGGCGAGTTTGCAGATCATATATGTAAGTTTTGGTTCAAGATATGCAAAATCTGATTGCATATCTGTATTCTTTGTGAAAAAATAGCCGATTTCAAAAAAAAAAATCGGTCGAATCGTAGTCCAGATGAAGGAGATATCGCTGATTTAAAAATCAGTGGGGTTGCAGATAATTTTTCAGGGCAGCGAGTTGCGGCACCGATCTAGACGTCCTTGTGCAATATCTGCAAAATATAATTGTAGATCTGGATTCTATGTGAAAAAATACCCAATTTCAAAAAAACGATCAGTCGAATCGGAGTCCGGATGAGGGAGATATCGCTGATTTAAAATCAGCTCTTTTTGTAGAAATTTTGGGTGTCGGCGGGAGAGTTGCAGCACAAATTTGAAATTCCAGTGCCTGAATCAAGATTTATATCACATGGGCAAATGCAGAATGATTGTTCCATTTCTAAAAACAGGTTATAATAAGGATTCTGAGCAATATTGACGGAATTGTGACCATTTCAAATTTTCGCCAAATTTTTTGTGATGGCATACCTAGATCAGAAATTGAAGGAATTGTATAAATTTGATGGCTCTCATCCAGCCAAATGGCTAGTACAAATGGAGAAATATTTCAAATTGGATCACGTCTATAAAGATGACAATCAGCTTATGATGGGACGCATGTACTTGGACTATGAAACAAGACAATGGTGGCAAGAGCATCAACGTGGCTATGGAAGGTTCTTGACTTGGGACGCCTTCAAAAAAGCTCTTATGTACCACTTTGACCGTAAAATTCTTGTGGATAAGCTCACACAGACAGGCACACAGCCTAGCAAAGATTTTATTTTTACAGGAAAGAAGGAAACCAAGGAACCTAAAGGGTTATTTTTTGTTGGTATCTCCTTATTACAGGTTCATGGGTTGATTCAAAAGGAGAAGATCGTTGTGTCTATAAATCCTAGTTGCAAGCAT
>APFE030577818.1:2997-46185 GCA_000404065.3 Pinus taeda
CGATCGGATGACTCTACGGGTGTTCGACATCGGCTCATTCATTCACACGCCGTAGACTGTACCTATAGTACCTTGAGGACCATTGTCATTATTGGTGGTACCTCTCGCGTCTGTTAACAACTTTCATCATTGACTGGTAATCAGACGATGTTCATGCATGTTCGACTTCAGCTCATATTTTCACATGCTTGAACTTGTACTTATGTTCGGGTCAAGGTGGAGAGCAAGACCCTGGATTGTGTCTGTTGTAATCCGGGCGTGATTTTGATACATGACTCATTCACTGGATGGCTGCGACCATGCCTGAGTCAATTCATTGATCCTAATCAGATGGCTGCGTCCATACTACGGATCTTGATCATCATGTACTCTTTTATGGATGGTTGCGACCATGCCACATTTATCATGTATTTGAACTATCAAACAGTATCTCTCAATGCATATTCTCGGTGGCAGCTACAGATGTTCTTGTAAAGCACTTCACCCCTCTCTCTCTCTCGGGCTTCATGCTTTAGGGGGCATCTGTTACACAGTAATTTGTCACCGTTGGTCACCGTCCCTGTTACCCTTGTTTTCGTACATTGGAGGACGCTTTTATGGACCTGTGACCAGTGACACAACTTAAAAACACTTGCATTGTATTCCCCTAAGTCTAAACTTCATATTCCCTGAAGACACCTTTTGCAGATTATCCCTAAAAAGTGCCCTTTTTCCATTAGCGCGGGTCCACAGTGTCTTACCCGCGCCAATGACTCAGTTCCTCAAAAGAGGGCGCGTCCATAGACGCTCTGTCATAGAGTAAAGCCCGCGCCACCTAAATTTGGTTGTGATTTTTATCCAGCGCGCACTCATATGTTTTTTCCTCTTTGTTCATAGAGTTCTCTGAAGGAAAAATCTCATGGAAGTGGTCGAGTGTCATCTTTTTATCCATGACAACCAAGTTTAGTGGCTATTCAGGGATAATGCTAAATCTTCAGTAGGTGTCCTGATACAATGCATACTCCTTCCTCCTCCATCTATAAATGACTGTCACCCTGCATTAAACCAACTAGTTTTGCTAGAGCTATTGTGAGTGCTAAGATAATGCTGGAGTGATAGTGAGAATTGAGAAGTATAGAGGGGTTATGCTGCCAAAATATTGAGAGAGAAGAGGTCATTTTGCAAGGCGTATTTAGCTGCTGGCCCAGTCAGAGGAGGTTCAATGTCAGAACCTTTGGTTGTAATCTTTCTCTGTTTTTACTGATTAATAGACGACTATCATTATTCTTCCACTCATGTGTCTCTTAATGGTATTTGAGTTATATCTTTTCTGACCGATATATAATTGCATATGCTGGATTTTACGCTTGTGTTTGTATCGTTCTTTGCGTGTGCAGGTGTCCATTCACGAGAAGCGTGAGGATTGTGACCAGCCAGAGCAAAGGAACAGGAGCGACGTTTCTTCTACAACAACTAGCGTTGGATTCCAGGTAGATCATCATGATCGATCTCTGATTTATGCAATTAGGAACCTGCTTGTAGCGTTGTGTGATTGTTGCTAGACCCGTGTTGGGCTAGTGGGATCGCCTCTGTCCGCAGAGGGGATTTACCAGTTCAACAACTCCCTTGTGATATATTGCATCTCCTCAAACATTATATCTCTAGGACACAACACAATGCACCAAGGTTTTTCTCCACATAATGCATAAAGAAAAAAAATGTATTTTAAAGGGGCACAAAAATACTAGTGTGCACAATGCATATAAATTTGTTTCAACTAGGGCATAATTAGGGGAATGTTGAGGTCAAAATGTGCCTCAAAAAAATAAATCTACTAGCAAAAAGAGATTTAAAAGAACCAACAAGATTCAAGATGACAATGTAGCTCAATTCTCTATAGAGGAGCTTTGGATTCCACACCTTTTACCTTCACCTTGAATTATAAATGCAATCCAATTCCTCCTCTTACAAGTGATTATCAAGAAGTATCCCATAATTCCTCTAACTATGATAGATGATCCCGAGATGTAACTTGAATGAATTGGTGAGAGTCATTACAAAGATCAAAAATTCCATGGGCAACATGCACATGCAAGCTAGACCTAAGATCTTACAATTGATGTTTTCTAAGCCCCCACTCATGCAATGAAGAAGTTGTGTCTCATTAAGCATTCCTTCAAGAAAAGAAAAAATCCCATCATGATCCCCACGTTGTAGGTCATGGAATTGTTGAAGAACCATAAACAAAACAAAGGATAGAGAAATTTGGTTGGAGAGAGGTAGGATGGAAGGATGGTCTAGGCATTTCAGATGGTCATAAAGGAAAATCAACAAACCCACACACCGGATGTTCCATCAAAGCACATAGGGCCCATAGTGAAAATGCCTTAATCTCTTCCATTGTAAAGCTTGGGCCTACAACTCCACTAAACATGAATAAAGTATTGCTATTAAGGTATTGATTAAAGTAAACTAAAATCTATGAGAATCTATATTTTTTACATTTTAAGCTATTGATAACCACTTTTTAATATTTTACATGGAGATGTTGCCCTTAAATGTTACGTAAAATTGATTTACATGATTTATTTGGATTCGACATAGTGACGTGATTGATTTGCATCATGTAGAGTGACTTATACTTCAATTACACCATTGTGATATTTCCTCTCCAAGAAACCAAAAACAATCTCTTTCATTCATAGGTATGGATCCATAAACCCTTTAATTTCCAATCGTTAACACCCTCTATGCATGTGACCAAAAGGCTCTCCTCTAATGGCTAGAAGACAGAAGACCATCTTAATCTATTCTTTATTTTTTAACAAAATAAAAATCATGCACTTCCTCTAATTAAGAGAAAATATATATTTTCACGTTTTATATGTTTCCCATGTTATTTACCATCGTAGGACGTGGTTGGACATGGTAAACCATGTTTGGTTATTACTACTTATGGCTAACTATTGTTGATCATGTTGACTATAATTAGACATGGTTGACTATAGAAATTGCTCCTAGACGTGCATAAAGTATGTTGGTATGAGGTGAAAATGTCAATATGTCTTATCTTCAAATCTAGTTGGGTAATTTAAGGACATTTAGTTCATAACAATGTTGACATATTACATTCCTAAAACAAGTAGGGACATCTCATGGTAGTTGGCAGGGTTTAACTAACATGATTTCTTATTCTTAATAAACTTTAACAATTGTGTGGATAAGGTTAGATTTTGAAGTTAAGAGTGGAACCAAATATTAAAGAGTATGCATGGTTCAATGTGTCTTGATATAAGAGGGTGTGTGATCTTGAATATTATTGTCATTTGAAACATTGATTTGTTTCTTGTTTTAAGATGCTATTTATTTACAAATATTGATGTGGCGTAGAGTTGATTCCCTTGGAAGAAGAAATATCTAAGAGGGTTGAAGAGATAAATTGAAAGATAATTGAGGAAGCACTACAAATATAAGAAAGGAGGAATAACTTGTTGGAAGAAGTTGCAATTAAACTCGCGAAGGAGAAGGAATGAGTTATTTTTTAAGCAAGAAAGTAGGAAGCAATTTGGATAAGGAACGATTAAGTTCCTAGGAAACATTTTCTTGATACATTACTTTGTTTAATTTTAAATGTGTTAAAAGAGGATTATACCTTAGATATTTTTCAAACGGTATGTGAAAGCAAGAATGTAAATAAAATAACTAGACATAATACTAAAGGAGAACACGGGTAAAATTGAAGAGTATCATAGAAGAGAATCTTTTGAACAACAATTATAATAGAAAGATAATTATCATGAGATAGGGGCATTATGATTTCAAAAATAAGAAGAAGAATAAGAATATTAAAAAAAATGATGGTCTGAGGGAATAACACATCTCTCCCAAAAATTCACATTCTAGAGAAACTAATGCTCAACAACAAACATCTCTTCTCAAACATACTTTCTATGTTACAAATGCACACATGGATACGAACTTTGTTGAAATGCAATGCAACCCATTTATAGAAAGTTTTTTGTGCTTTTGGTGCAGTATTTGGATGGCTACTTTATTTGTGCATAGATTTATCATATAGATGCAAATTTTGCAACTATGTGTTATAAAGGAAAAATGTAGAATTTGTGTTTGCATAGAATCACAATAACATATTTATGTCTTATTACACCCATTATCACATCATTTAACATTATCCTATGTTTCATATGATACTCAATCACATAATCTTATCATTGTTGGAATTGATAAATATATAATTCACATTCTCGATTATGGTTTGTAAATGTTGGAATCATATATCTATTTTGAAAACTTTATCAAAACTTAATGTAACCAAGTAGAACACTACATATTTAGAATGAATCTGCTAAAAAAAGGAACATGTCAATAGTTTGGCTTAATACAGAGGGAAATAAAGTTAACCCATGAACAAGAGAGATATTGTTGAAAATGCAACAAGAAAATCCTAGTTTAATTTTGTCCTTGAATTAAATTAGGAATAAAATTGTAATTACACATCACATGAAAACTTGTATTACTTAACTAAGTTAATTTGACTTAGTTGGATCGGTTAATTCGAGATGAGGGTCTAACTTGAGTCATTTAGAGTGTCTCCTACATTACAGGAGCCCTGGTTGAGTTTATTTTGAGTTGTAATTATTTAATTCAGTTTAATTGAGTTAAAGTCAGGTAAACTAGTTCCAACTGTTGGAGGAACTAGTGGGAGGTCTAGTTGTGTGGTGGTGTCTACAGTGATCAACCAGTTAACTGATGATTCACTCATGAATAACTCATGCATGTCAAATATGAGAGTTACCCAATTGATATTGGAGTTCAGGGAGAATGTCCTATCAATTGTATAATCATTTGAATTGTACAAATGGTGCTTGCAGTCAGAGGAAGGAATATAAGGATTGCGCAATACCAATTGAGGAATTTACCTAATTAATATGGAAATTTCTTCCTAAGGAAACAACGAAAGGAAATAAGGACATGGGCAAGCAAGAAATTGGTTAAGTATTGGCCCGTCTTGTCTAGGAAGCAGTGAGACAGATAGAGATAGTGCAAAGGTTGCTCTAGCTTGAGAAACACATTGTAATCTTCTCATATTTTATGACTAATGCAATATACAGATAGCACGGATTATTAGCTGTGGATTTCCCCAAGAAATAATTGTGTATTGATTTAATTCTTTCTCTTGTATGCTTTGTTATTTCACGATCATTCAATTGTTTTCGTTGTTGAATAGAGTAGATTCAAGTCTATTGCTTTAGTAAATTACAATTAGCAGTTTGAATCTACAAGGAATTTCTACATGGTATCCGAGCATAAATCACTCTAGAATAGGAGAATATGAGTTTTTCTTTTGTAGGTGAAACTGAATTTGCAGTATCATACTTCAGAGCTAGCAAGATGTCCTTCTACGAATTGAAACTCGAATATGCCATTAAGGGTATTTTGAACTATATTTCTTGGAAGGAGAAGATGGAGGTAGTGTTGGAAGACAACATGCTTAAGGAATTCATATGCAACGATATTCCTAAGCCTTCAGAAACTGATGCTTAGGATCTAACAGAGTGGAGAAAGTGTGTTGCAAAGGCTAGAAGGATTTCGAGATCATATTGTCTACAACCTCCACAGTAAGGAGACTCCATATGTAATGTGGAAGGCCTTGACAGGCATATTTCAAAATAGTAGTGACCACAGAAAGTTGGCACTGAAGGAAAAGTTCAAAAAAATCAAGATGGAGAAGGGTCACACAATACCAAAGTACTTGACTAAGTCCAGCCAATGTCGGGATGAGATTGGAAGTGTTGGTGAAACAGTTGTTGAAGATGATCAGGTCATCCTAACACTTCTAGGCCTTCCTAAGAGCTGGCATAGCTACTAGGATTCGGTAATGGGAGGGAGAAACTACCAAAGTGGGAGTGTTTGTGGTCTGACTTGGTGCAAGAAGAGATTCAACGGAACACGAGAGATGGATCCTCATCTAAGCATGATGATGAGAAGAGTTGTGCCTTAGTTGGAGGGGAAAATAAAGGGAAAGGGAAGTCATCCCATTCCAAATCAGATTCCAGTTAGGGAAGAAAGAATAAGTACTTGTCGAAGATTAAATGTTTTCACTATCAGGAGCTAGGACACTATGCCACGAAGTGTTTGCACAAGAAGGACGCCAAGAAGCTCTTAGGAGGAGTGGGATATGAAGCTCTTGCTTCAATATTCAAGTTGGATTTCACCCACATCACTTGCATGGTGACATCGATGATGAGTAGTGTGTGGTATCTAGATAGTGGAGCCTCTTGGAGGAGAAGGACCTCCAAATTCACATCGAAATGGGCGATGATGGAAGGTATAGTGCGACCGACATCAGAATGGTTACTTTTCAGAGGGAGTTTGGTTCTCCTCTCACATTAAAAGATGTCATGTATGTTTCAGGCCTGAAGAAGAATTTGGTTTCAATTTCTATGTTGGAGGACCATGGCTATGATGTTATATTTATTAAAGGAAAGGCTTTCCTTCATCACATAGCCTCAAGATAAGTGAAGTAGATCGGGGTTCGGGTGAAGAACCTCTACAAATTGGATGTAGAATACTATGCTTCCTTAAGCACAAAAGCAGTGAAGGTGTAGAGTTGAGACATCAGTGAGTTGTAGCATAGAATATTGGGTCACTTGCACCACAAAGTTTTGAATATCATGCAACATATTTATACAGGACTTCCCAAGGGTACACTAGAGAAGAGAGATACATGCAAAGGGTGTACATTGGGGAAGTAAACCAAAGGCACCTTTCATGATAAGGACAGATGAGCACAAGTGATCCTTGAAAGAGTTCACTCAAATGTGTGTGGACCGTTCTTGACAACCTCCATGACCAAGCACAAGTATTATGTAATATTTGTATATGATTTCTCTCGTAAGTGTTGGATTTTCTTGATGTAGAAGAAAGACTAGAAGTTTGCTAAATTTTGTGAATTTAAATCACTTGTTGAGAGAGACACTGACAGGAAAGTGAAGGCTCTCAGAAGCGATAACAGTGGAGAATATGTGTCGAATGAATTCAATAACTTTTGTGCATTAGAAGGAATTCAATGAGAGTTAATAACACCCCATAACCCACAATAGAATGGGGTGGATGAAGGAAATAATAGAATTATTGTGGGATTTGCATGGGTTATGTTACATGATCAGGGCCTACCGTTGCACTTGTGGGCTGAAGCATGTAACACAACCGTATATGTGCAAAACATGAGTCCTCATTGGATTTTCGGGATGAGTACACTAGAAGAGCTTTTTCAGGTAAGAAACCAAATGTGGCACACTTCAAGATCTTTGGTTCATCAGTTTACTGTCATGTTACCAAGGATGCAAGGAAAAAGATATAACCAATAGCTAAGTTGGGCATATTTGTGGGGCACATTGAGACACCTCACAACTATTGGGTGTACCTACCATCTCATAGAGTAGTTCGTAGAGATGTGAAGTTGGATGAAGAGAAGTATGTTCCCTTGATAGGGAGCTTCATTTGCATGGAGAGTAGGAGCTTTTATCTCCAAAGGAATAACCTCAGGATGATGTGGAGCAGCCACATGCCAAGGAGCAGAGAGTGGAAGCACCCACTCATGTAGATACTTCTAGAAATGGAAATAAGCACACCAGAGAGGCTGATATATTGATGCATGATGTGAGAGAGAATTTGGGAGCACCCACATCAAAAAGTACACAGAGGAGGTCATCAGATCGATACACTAGCTACATGGATCTGATGAGCGAGAGTATAGAGATTGAGCCATCCTAATTTGAGGAAGTAGTGCAACAACCAGTATGGGTTGATGCCATGATTGAGGAGTATGACTCCATTATTAGAAACAATGTTTGGGAAGTGGTCCCAAGACTAGCAGACAAGTCAATGGTGAGTTTCAGATGGCTTTACAAGGTAAAGCAAGCATTAGATGGGAGTGTGGCAAAACACAAAGCCATATTTGTGGCCAAAGGTTTCTCTCAGGTGGAGGGAATTGATTACAAGGAGACCTTTTCTCCAGTAGCAAGGTACTTTTCAATCAGATCTATTCTAGAACTTTTAGCGTAGATGGCATGGAAGATACATCATAAGGACGTGAAGACAACATTCCTCAACAATGTGGTTAAGGAAGTGGTGTACATTGAGTAGCCGGAAGGATTTGAGACATTTAACAAAGAGTTCCATGTGTGCATACTCAAGCAAGCATTGTATGGATTGAAACAAGCATCCCATTCTTGGTACACCAGGATTGACAACTATTTCACTAGGTTTGGCTTCACCAAAATTGAAGTAGACACAAATCTTTGCCATATTGTGGTTGAAGGTAAATTATTGATTATAGTATTATATGTCGATGATTTAATTCTAACAAGTGATGAGAAGCTGGTAAAATATTGCAAAGAGGATCTTGCACGAGAATTCGAGATGAAGGACCTAGGGCTCATGCATTATTTTCTTGGTATGGAAGTATGGCAAGGAGATGACGAATTGTTTGTCTCTCAGGGAAAGTATGACAATGAGATACTAAAGAAGTTCCACATGGAGAGAATCAAACCCACGGAGACTCCTCTAGCAGGGAACTGGAGGAAGGAAGATGTTACTTCAGGTGTAGTAGTGGAGGCTACTATTTACAGGCAACTTGTGGGTTCACTTATGTATTTTGTGAACACACGACCGGACATATGTTTTGCAGTTAACCAAATTATTCAATCAATGTTTAAGCCAAAAAAACTCTATTGGAAGGTAGCTAAACATGTGTTGAGATACCTCAGAGGCACCACTCAGTTTTGTCTTTGGTATAGGCAGGCAGAGGGAGTGAAACTTCAAGGCTTCATAGATGCATATTGGGCAGGGATTCCACCTGAGAGGAAAAGCACATCAGGGGGAATCTTCAGTATTGGGCCAACAACATTTTCTTGGTACAACAAGAAGTAAAGATCAGTTGCACTCAGTTCGGTAGAAGCAGACTACATGGCATCTAGTCAAGCAACTTGTGAAGCTATGTGGTTGAGGAAGATCCATGTTGGATTATTTGGTCAACAGATGGATCCTACGACGATTTATTGTGACAATCAAAGTTGTATCAAACTCTACAAGAATCCAATTTTTCATGATTGGTCCAAGCATATCAACATCTGGTGTCACCATCAATGAGATTTTGTGTAGAGGATAATCATGTTGCTGGAGTACATTCCTATAGAGGGACAAGATGCATATATTTTGGCAAAGGCATTATCAAGATGCATATTCGAGTTTCATAGAGGCAGGATCCATGTAGCATATAATCCATTTCTTGTTGAGAGGGAGTGTTGAAAATGAAACAAGAAAATAATAATTTAATTTTGTCCTTGAATTAAATTAGGAATACAATTTTAATTCCACGTCACATGACAACTTGTATTAGTTAACTAAGTTAATTTGACTTAGTTGGCTCAGTTAATTTGAGTTGAGTGTCAAACTTGAGTCATGTAGAATGTTTCCTACTATAGGAGCCCTAGTTGACTTTATTTTGAGTTGTAATTAATTAATTCAGTTTAACTGAGTTAAAGTCAGTTAAATTAGTTCCAACTGTTGGAGGAACTAGTGGGAGGTCTAGTAGTGTGGTGTTTCCTGTAGTGATCAACCAATTAATTGATGATTCACTCATTAATGTTAGATTTTAGAGTTACCCAGTTGAGAATGGAGTTTAGGGACAACGTACAATCAATTTTATAATCCTTTGAATTGTACGGGCGGTGCATGTAGTCAAAGGAAGGCCTATGAGGATTGCACAATTCCAATTGAGGAATTTCCCTAATTAATAGGGGGTTAATTCCCAAGGAAATAGTGCAAGCAATTAGGGACTTGGGCAAGTGAGAAATTGGTTAAGGATTGGCCTAGGCTTGTCTAAGAAGCAATGAGATGGATAAAGATAGTGCAGAGGTTGTTCGGGCTTGAACAAAGCATTGTAATCTTCTCATATTTTCTGACTAATGCAATATACAAATAACAAGGGTTTTTAGTTGTGGCTTTCCCCAGGAAATAATTGTGTAATGCGTTGATAGAATTCTTTCTTTTGTATGATTCATGATTTTGTGATCATTTAAATGTTTTTGTTGATGATTAGAGTAGATTCAAGTCTATTTCTTTTGTAAATTACAATTATCAGTTTGAATCTACAAGGAATTTCTACATATATGGTACCTGTAAGCTCAAAAAAAGTCACAAGATAAACATAAGATGACGTTACAAATTAGGCATGAGTTTTGTACTTATTCAAAACTTAGAAGGTGGGATATTTCCCTCCATGAGGGGCTTGTAAGCCTACATAAAAAAATTACACTAACCTTATTCACTTAAAAAAAGTGTATAGTGATGGTCACTAGGTTGACACCTAAGTGATAACCCAATCATACATTTAGTGAGGGTGTATGTCTATGAATGATCATAACTGAAGATTACCATTATTCCAACACATTGCCTTAAAATTGACTCGGAGAAATGGAGAAGTATGATAATGTATAGACAAGTGGATACCGAACTCAATAGAGATGTGGACATAGCTCAAACATAATGTATGGTGAGTATGAGATGACTCAACTAAACTACAAGCATTGATGGTGATGGGTCCCATTCTTAGGTATATTTTGAAGTTCATTATGCTATCCTCCAACCCCAAAACTATCCTTTTATCACATTAATTCACATTTTTAGTCATAATATGCTTAGTAAGAAGATTAAAAGGTGTTTGTCATATTGTGTGGCCTTATGTGATTGATTTGTGGGAAAAGGAAGATTTTTTTAGGCATGTACTATGCAGGGGCTTGACGGAGACAACCAAGAGAGAATATAGGGGGCTTGTCAACCTCCTTATCTCTCTAAGTCAATTTGGGATCATAAAATCCTTATGGATTGAATTCACTAGCAGTCGAGGGACTCCAAGTACATGTGAATATCAAGGAAGACTAGATCCACAATTCTTGAGATCTTGGAGGGAATCACTCCTCTTTTCAAGGGAGTTGCCATCAACTACCTTTCTGTATAAATAAACCAGTTGAAAGGCTCATTATTTTTCGAATTTTTGTTGCATATAAGAGTAGCTACTAAGCCTAGTGCTTGACATTATTATTCTTAACTTTGATATGATGTATGAGACTATTATTTTCTCTTATTGAGAAGATTACCATTGATTTGCATCTGAGTTAGTTTAGAGGGATGAAACCCTTGGGTTTGGGCCCAACCTAGAGGCTTTAGTCCCTCTTTTGCATTTCCTTATTATTATTATTTTAAGACATTATAGTCCTTCTCTTATCTCAGTAGATGTTATAGCATAAAAACTTGGGATTGTAGGCTTTCCTATCACCTCTCTTGTGGGAAGAGTGATTGCAAGGATTGACAATCGACCAAAAAATATTTGTTTATGATTTCTTGGAAATGGATGGATGTTAGTTGTGATCCTTTTGCATGCTTATCCCCTACAATTGAGGAGTTAGAGTTGTTTTTTTAATAATCAAAATAGTGTTGTGGGATAAAATAGTTTTTAGTCAAATTCAACTCATCTTCTCCATGTTAATTTATTTCATTTTGTTATTGTTCATTTCATGCATGTATTTGGATAGATGCAGGGACTATGTTCATCTACAAAGGTGGGAATACATTCACACATTCACCTGTACTTATCCATCCTCCTCCTTGGCACCTCAAGCTACTCCCAAGGCAAATAAGAGGCACCGTGGGCATCAACTTTGGTGCAAGATAGACCTTCGAGGGGTGCTAGGCTTGTCCAAGGGTCTCCCACAACCTTCATTTATTACCTTCTACCTCCATCCACCTTCCTTCATCCCTAATATATCATTTCCATCCTCAAAACAATCTTGCAACCCCTCCTGCAGCAAAACAAGGCCTCTTGTAGCAATACAAGCCCTCCTGTAGCAGTGTTATTTTGAACCAGTTTTGCCTCCCACTTTGATCCTAACCTAGTTAAGATGAATAATGGCCCCCAACTCGTGATTTGATGATTAAGGAAGACTCTAAGACCACTCCAACCTCCTCCTTTCCTCACTGCAACCATCAGATATAAAAATAGAGTTAGAATTGGTATCTTTATCCCTTTTTCTTTATATACAAAGTAAAGTAGTAAATTATCCCTTTTTCTTTCATACAATGTCAATTAGCATTTACATTTGAATGAATGAAATTTCCACTTTTGTAGCTAGAGTCAAGTTCAATTATGCTTTCATAGAAAGTTTTCATTGTATATAGTTGGAGGAATGTGCTCTAAACACCTTGATCTGATCTCATGACTAAGGGTGACATGAGTAGAACCTAACCTACTGTGCATATAGCATTGTCACCTCTAAGTTTGTACGAACCTTGAGTTGATAATTTGAGTTGAGAAGCCCTTGGGAGTTGCAACATTCTTAGTGCAATACCAAGGCTCATCACCTTTTTGGCATCATTTTTGGGGAGGTGTCTAAGTAGGTATTGTTTCTATTTATTAGTACTTGTTTTTGTTTTACATCAGTCTTATTTCTTTGAAAATTCTTGAAAAAAATCCAAAAAATCAACAAATCTAGTTCTTTCATGCCTCATAGGAATAGGGATAACCAAGGGAAATTATTACCAAAAACCCCCACCCCCTCACGAATTCAACCTTCATTCTTCTTTAGTGACTGTAAACTTCCCTCTATAACTACATGGGAGTTAGAAGATCCTCTAGGTGAGCAACCTGAAATTTTTGAAGAACATATTGGGGAAGAAGAAGAACCCATCTCAACTACCCAAACCATGGCTGAAAACATGCACAATGAGTTTTTTTCCCATCAGAGAGACAATTGGGGAGGCCAGAATGAATAATCATGGAATAACCTCTAAGGATCCTGACACCTTAATTTTTGATTTGTTTTTTGTCTGTAGGACCTATGACTATGCCTCTGATGAACAAAAGTTGAAGTTGTTTCCATCCACCCTCAATGATGCAATCTTGCACTGGTTTATGAGTTTACTGGGTGAAAACATCACTAACTGGGTCCAAATTCAACAAGCCTTTAATGGAAAGTATAGGGACTATGTAGGTCCAAAGAAACAAAGGAAGAAATCTTTAGGATGACCCTTATATTTGATGAATCCTTAGAAGATTATGAGGAAATATTCCAACTGAATTATAGTAGGGCCAACTGTACCCTTGATCCAGAGTCACTCAAGTTTGTTCTTCTTCGAGGGATCAGGGAGGATGTAATGGAAACCCTCAACATGTTGTCTGGAGGAGATATCTACCTATTTCCTTATGATGACATCAAAATTGTATTTAGAAATCACTCCAACGCTGCTAGGAAAAAGGGTAGGGTTAGCCAAAGCTTGGTCATTTCTTCTCCCTCTACTACAATCATCAAGCATGAGATGGGAATTATGTTGGAGGATTTTAAGAGTGAAATGTTGCATAAATTTTCCCTGCAAATGGATACTATGCAAATCAAAAGAAAACAAGAGGAAGCAAAAAGGGCATTGTATATATTTTGCCCTAGTTGCACTAAGATACCTTAGGAATGAGTGCCCATTGAATGTCGTAGAAGTCTACTATGTCTGTGAAGAGAACCATGCTATATATAAATTTCCCTCTTTGCCAGGTCTAAAGGTTGTATACCAAGCATAAAAAGGTGGGTAAGAGAAACTTTGTTTCATTAACCAAAGAAGGCCTCAAGGTCCTCGGCCATATCAATAGGGCATGCAAGCCTGCAACGTGCACATTATTCTCATTACAATTTAAATCAGAATGCACCTTTCCATCCTTCGTACCCTTCCACTCATCCATCATGGCCTACATCTCCTTGGCCTTATGCTCCTCAATATCCTCCTCAGCCTACTCACCCTCCTTTCCAGCCATATCCACCTAAATCTTCCCAATGGGGCAAACCATTACAAGTATGGAGGCCTCAAACACCCTAACCTCCTACTTTGTTGCCGCCACCTCAGTCTCAACAACAAATCGCTCACCATACTCCACTTAAAAAACCTCAAATGCCTACTCAACCGACCCAAATAATAAGTAGGAACAATAGGTCGATAGAGGGGAAACATCTTATCCTGCTTATCTTGTGGAAATCCAAGGTATCAACATTCGGCCTGGGAGAGTGCTCCCAGATAATCAAACACCTTCTCCACTTGAAGATATTGATGAGGAGAAGGAGGATATTTCCTCTAAAATCAATGCACCTCCTTATCCTGAAAGGTTGGTCCACCCTAAATAACACACCCTAGAAGAGTTTGAAATTCTGGGAGAGTTGAAGAATTTGTGTATCAAGATACGCCTCCTCTAGGCCATCAAAGATGTCCCCATTTACAACAAGCTTATCAAGTAGGAATGTTTCAAAAGCCCTGGGAGAAGGAGAAGAGATACTCCCACAATCAATGTTGTTGAACAACTATCTGATTTGATGTTGGGAAGAGTAATCTCCCCAAAGTGCTTGGATCTTGGTTATCCAGTAGTGGATCGCACATCGATGGAATTGTGGTCCCCAATACCTTGATTGATCTTGGGGATGCAATCAATGTAATGACCAGGGAAACCATTCTAAAGCTCAACCTCCAAGGGACTTTAAGGAATACGACCACAGTGTTGCATCTTGCAGATAGGCCCACAGTAGCTCCTAATGGATTTATTGAGGATGTGATGGTCTCCATTGACTTCTGGGAGTAAACCACTGATTTCTTGGTACTCCAGCCCAAAACCAAGTTTAATGGTTATCCTCTCATTCTTGGAATACCTTGGTTGGCCACTGTTGATTCCTACATTAGTTGCAGGTTTGGGAACGTGAATATTAAGAATGTGCATTTATCCAAACAACTTGTATTGTATCCTCCTTCTCAACCTTCTATTGAACATGACTTACCCGTATGGTTAGAGGATGAGGAAGAAGAATAATTTTATTAGACATCTCTCTACCTAGTATGCACTCTAGATATTGTTATAGGAGAGGGTAAACTTGATGAAGATGGCCCCATTGACCATATCTTACAAAATCAACCTCCCATTGCCACACCACTTGATGAACCGACGAAAGAATATGAGATCATCCCTTGGACTAATTTGTGCTCTATTGACTCTAATCTAGAACATGCTAATATTGTAGAGTTTGGCCCCTCTATAAATCTAAAGATAAACCCCTCTCTCTCGTCCAAACAGGGAGAAAAATTGTGCAATGTATTGAGAAAACACTTGGATGCTTTTGCTTGGTATTATAAGGAGATGAAAGGTGTGCATCCCTTGGTTTGTAATCATCATATTTACATCAAAGAGGGATGAAAACCTGTGCACCAACCCCAGAGAAGGATGAACTTAGCTTTGAAGGACATAGTGAAAGAAGACTTACAAAAACTACTGGATGAAGGGTTCATATACCCCATTTCAGATAGTGAGTGGGTATCCCCTCTCGTTTTATTCTCAAAGAAGAATGGGAAGTGGAGGATCTATGTTGACTATAGAGAACTAAACAAGGCTACAAAGAAGAACGACTTTCCTTTTCCCTTCATTGACCAAGTCCTAGATGGCCTTGTACGGAAGAAATTCTTATCTTTACTTGATGGATTTAGTGGATACAACCAAATACAGACCATCCCTGAGGACCAATATAAGACCACATTCATATGTCCTTAGGGTACCTTTGTTTATAAGGTCCTTCCATTTGGTTTGTGCAATTCCCCTGCTAAATTCTAGAGGGAAGTTTTAAGTATCTTTGTTGAAATTGTTCATGACACTGTTGAGATTTACATGGAGGACTTCACTCCTTATGGATGTGACTTCCAGGAAGGTCTGTCTAATCTGTGCAAAGTCTTACAAAAATGCATTGAAATGTATATGTCATTGAGTCCTAAGAAATGTGAATTTTTTATGAATGCAGGGAATGTCTTTGGACATTATATATCCAAGGAGTGGATACAGGTTGACCCAAACAAAATTGACATCATTAAAAGGGTCCCCATACCTAAAAAACAAAGAGATGTCAAGAGCTTATTGGGATTAGTTGGGTATTATAGAAGGTTCGTTAAATAGTTTAGTGAGCTAACTTCACCTTTATTTGGGTTGTTGGCCAAAGATTCAAACTTTTGTTGGACAAGAAATTTTCAAGATTCCCTTAAAGTGTTGAAAGAAAATTTGACCACTGCACCTATCCTTAGGGGTCCCAACTACGCATTACCTTTCCATGTACACATAGGTGCATCAGATAAAGTTGTAGGGGAAGCCTTAGGACAGGTGGAAGACAAATTGTCATATGCTATCTATTTCATCAGTAAGAACCTTTTGTTGTGCTAGTTTAATCACTGCTTAAATGACTGAACCACAACCATTTAATTATCAACCAGGGTAGTTTTGTTTATCTCAAAGGTGTCTGCACTATCTGTGCCAATACATAACAACCAAAGATATAAATAAAGAATGGAAAGAAATGTCGCTAAACCAATTGCAGAAATTAAACACTCATGTAGGAATCATAAAGCATTCTAGAAGAATGAAATCACACTTCATGTTTTACCAAGAAACGGGCGCACCACACACAATACCAATGACTAAACCATCTGCAAAATATTACATCTTAAATCAATCCTGTGTAACAACATATCATAAATCTAAAAAACAGAAGTAAATCTACCCTATGAATTATATACGACAACAATAACTTCACACTTACGAAAAATAAATAATTAATCTACTTCTACAACTACTATTGCAATCCTCGCTAAAGAGGAGGGCCCTTCCTCCCTAGCAGGGTGTAGGGATGAATTAAGAACTAGTTAGGAATTCAACACAGATTCTGTAAAAGCATCATCAATGATGTTCTTGTACTAAATAGTTGTGAATTATAGAATCAAAATGATGGTACTATCTTGTGTTTCTTGTCCCCTTCCATGGAATTGAATCCTTTTAAAAACTTTACATGCCAAAAATAGGGAACAAATCAGTCATGAGAATATTACGATTCTCATGTTGATCGATATTAAAATAAAATAGGAATTGTTACAACTGGTTTATAAATACAAGGCCTATTCAAGCTACATCATTTTCTAAAATCATAGCCGCCTAGATTCTTTGACCGCCCACAGATAATTCATGCTTCTCGACAGTTGTCTCGTGGAATAGTACCCATGGTCTTTGACAATTGCGGTGTAACAACATCTTGCGATGTAACAACAACTTGAGGTGTAACAACAATGTTCAGTAACAACAAATCCTCAAAACATATTTGTGAATTAATAATACAATTTTCCATCCTTTGGCCTTGAATTCATGGGCAACACCTGAAAGAAAAAGATCTAGAGAACCTATTCCACACTTACCCTGGTTAGCCATAAAAAAGATATCACTTCATTCATATTTAACAAAAATGACAAAATAATATGTTGCAACAAGAGTTGCTTCTTATAACCAGGAAAAGCAATAATTAGGACGTAAATCTTGCGGGTTCAAAGGTAAAATGGTAAAAAATGGGGGAAAGAGGTATCTAAAGTATGCCCAAAATCTGCACCCAACACCTTTCTAAAGATGAGTTAAATTATACAATCACTGAAAAGGAACTCTTGGTTTTGTTACATTCTTTAAACAAGTTTAGACAGTATATCACTGGTTATCAAACGTTTGTTCACACTGATCATGTAGCCATTAAGTATTTAATGAATAAACCTAATGCCAATGTTAGGATAATTAGAAGGTTGTTATTATTGTAGAAATTTGATTTGACCATTATTGGAAAAGCAGGGAAAGAAAATCTGGTTGCAAATTTCTTGTCAAGACTAACCCTGCTTGCAGATAATGAGGAGATGTTGGATGCTCAACTTATAGATGAACACCTCTTTTCCATATTGGTGCTTTCTCATTGTTTTTCTAACATAGCCAAGTACTTGGTTGCTGGGAGGTTCCCTCCTAATCTGTCATCTAAGGAGAAAAGAAAAATTGTTAGGAAAAGTGCCCCTTTCACTTGGATTGTGGGAAACCATTTCAGATTAGGACCAAATTAGATCCTGAGAAGATGTGTGAGGGAAGAGGAGGTCTTTGAAATCCTCTCGACATGCCATGATGGACCTTGTGGGGCTCACTTTTTTGCTAAGAGGACAACCTTCAAATTTTTACAAGTTGGTTACTATTGGCCCACTTTACATAAAGTTGCAAGGAGGTACACCACCAGGTGTGATCAGTGCCAAAGGATGGGTAAGCCCACACCCTACGATGAAATTCCCTTACAACCTTAAGTGACACTAGAGCCATTTAATAAGTGGGAAATGGATTTCATTAGACCTATTGACCCCCCATCGGGACAAAAGAAGTATATCATTATGTGCACTGATTATATGACAAAATGGGCTGAAACAAAGGTGATTAAAGCAACAACTGAGTAGAATGTGTCTTAGTTTTTAGGGGGGATATCTTCTACAAGTTTGATTATCTGATATAGTTAGTTATTGATCAAGGAGCACAATTTACATCAAATTTGATTGATCATCTCATGAAGAAGCACCACATCAAGCACAGGACATCCACTGCCTATGACCATCAAGCAAATGGGCAAATAGAGGTCACAAACAGAGCATTGGAGAACATTTTAACTAAGTTTGTTTGCAGCAACAAAATATATTGGGCAAATAGATTGGTAGAAGCCACTTGGGCCTATAATACCAATTGTAAGACCACCACTGGATTTACTCCATATGAACTAGTTTATGGGAAGAAGGCTCTACTCTCTATTGAGTTTGAATACAACCCCTTGAGGATGGCAGCTCAGTTGGACTTAGACTCCACCACAAAATAACAGGAGAAGATACTCCAACTTGATGGCTTAGATGAGTTCAAGCTGCAAGCTCTCCTACGCATTGAGGTAATCTAGCCACAGAGGAAGATTTTTCATGATAAAAAAATTAGGGAGAAGACTTTTCAAGAAAGAGATTGGGCCCTAATGTATGATTCTAGATTTAGGGATTTCAAGGGGAAGTTAGTAACAATATGGTTGGGTCCATATCTAGTAGAGAAATGCCATGAGAATGTGTTTTTCCTTATTAGAATCATTGATGAGGAAGGTATTCCCCTACTTTTAAATGGCTATAGGTTGCAGCCGTATAAAATACCATTGTCCAAGGAATATTTTCTTATTTCATTCAACAGAGAATTGAATGTGATTGGGAGGCTCACAACCCTCATCCCACAAAATTTCTAATAAAAGATAGAAAAAATAAATAAATAAGAGGGCCTAGATGAAAACCTCCATGAGGCATCTGAGGCCAACTCCAGGGTTTAAAACCTCTATGAGGTAGCCTAGGAGCAAAAAAGGAAGAAGAAAACAAATAAATAAAATAAAATGAAAAATGAAAAAATACCCGGGTGAAAACCTCATCTGAGGCACCTAGGGAAGGAATGCAAGTTGAAAACCTCTGCAAAGGTAGCTTGCCTGTCTAAAAAAAACACAAGGAACACTACTCTTGCTAACATCTCTTTTGTAGGACTCCAAGCAATCAATAGAACTTTCGCTACATGACAGATTCTACAAGTGTATTCCTCCATTTTTACAACCACCCATTGCATGTTCACACTCTCCACTCACATCACTACCTCTCTCCATCACCTAGCCAACAATATGATTAAATTTTGCCTCCTCGCTATAATACTACAAGAGCAGTCTGCAATGCTACAAGAGGAGCCTATAATGCTACAAGAAGAGCCCAAAATGCTACAGGAGGAAGATCCAATTTGGGAAAGATCCCAGAAGGTCATGTCTTCTTTAGGAAATGTTTAGATAGGTCCACCAACATCACTTTCTTCACCCATCCACTCTGTTGTAGCTAGTTTTCACTCTGTTCAAATCTAAAAAAAATAAAAAATAAAAAATCTTGTAAAGCAAAGTCAAAAAGAAAATCATTGGAATTGTTTTGTAGAAAATTATTTAAACAAAAAAGAATAAAAGATTAATGTGGGTCCAAGATGGCGCAAGTTCAAAATTAGCAGATATTTTAATATTGTATGTTTGTGGGACCAACTCTTACTTCAAAGGAACCACGATTAAGGAAAACTCACTTTCAAAGTGTGATGTCATTCACGGCATCAGGACTCTTCCACACGAGAAACCCGACAACATAACATGCCCAACATATGCAAAAGGATTCCCCCATAAGCGGTCTGGTAGGAAACCACCTTCGGAAAATCAACGATCGGGATTGCACCCGACATAACCATAGGCTGGAACCACTTACCACCACAGGTGCCCCTATCAGTGGTAAGCGGTAATCACCCTATCTGCGGCAAGTGAGTAGGAAATTGCAAGCAAGTATGATTACCATTCTACCATGACATGCCCATGTGACTCTTTCACCCCGCCACCTCATCTATCACTCCACGTCACCTTCCACCTCACCACTCCACGTTATCCCCCCTCACGTCATATTGTCGTACACTTTTTTCCACAAACATTAACTTCGTTTTTTCTCCTGTTTCTCTATAGAACCCCATTTTATTTGCTCAAAGTCATTTTTACTACTAATTTCTCTAGATCTCATCAACGCTCTCCTGCACCTGCTAGTTTTACAACTCAAATATGATGGCAGCTAGTATTTCATAGAATAGAAGATCCAACCACCTTGAGCATCATGGAACCATTTCTAAATTGGAGAAGAAACACACTATCCTTAGGAAGTGTTCCATCCACTCCACCAGCAGTAGCTTAGACACTGGGAAGAAACCTGTACACACAACAAAAAGATCATCAAATTATGAAGACCTGTGCAGAAACAAGCAAAGAAATTCAACACCCTCAAGATCACTATGTTATGACATCTAGATCCAGCATGCAGGCATCTCCAGCAATTCGATCCCACAGGTAGGCTTAGGTATGATAACCCTCACCTCTTCCCTATGCATATAATGCTAAAATGTGTTAACGATTGAGAAAGGAATTTTTATGGGTTGGAGGTGGCCAGTAAACTTGGCCACTCTCGAAAAGTTAACTAAAGTTCATTTAGTCACCTATGCAACATGGAAAAGTCAAATCAAGTGAGGTGGTGATTACGAGGGGTGAGGTGAGACTCACAAGGAGGAGGGTGATGATTACAAGTAGTGGGGACAATGGTTAAAAAAGGGGAAGTTCATGTAAGGGCCATGCCACCAAAACGCTCTGAGCCTTTACCAAAAAAATGGAATATTAAGTACAAGGCTCGACTCCATTTGCAATATCGTTCATTTTTAGAAAAAAATAACAATTAGAGAGGACAAGCTAGTGATATTAGACTGCCTAAGGTGCCATCGAGCTACTTCAAACTATGTTTGCAGGTGATATAGGAGGAGCTATAGGAGAATATGAACTGCTACAGGAGGCTCGAAAAGAAGCTACATGAGAGAATTGAAGGGAGAAAGGAAGCCAAAGTGACCCAAAATTGTCCTCAAACACTCATGCACGTGGAAAAGCTATTTGGAAAAGGATTAAGTAGATTTCTCACTTTTTAATTTCCATACATTTGCATGGGAATACCGCTTAAAGATTAGTGCCCTGTAATAGACAATTGAACAATAGTTCCCTTTGGAAATTGTTGTGTGTAAAGGAAAGATGGGGAAAAAAAGACATTTCTTTGATATAAATTTTAGCATCCTTCTCCCTCTCTAATAAAAAGGAACTTGTGGCATTGTTTCTACGATCGAAATTACCCTGAGGAAGCACTGAAATTTACACCTAAGTGACCCCGAGAAGGATCAATAAAATAAATGGGGGGACAAATCAATAGAAGAGAGCCCATAGACATAAAGATAATTCATCAACATCCTCTTGTAGTAGATATATTTCTAAGACATCAATGGATGGGCTTATTTGAACAACTGAAAGGGTATGATGATGGCATAACACAAGAATTTTCCATGGCACTACATTCTCAAGGAGAAGATAGTGCCACTACTGTTGTTAAAGGGTTGGCCATCTCTTTGAGTCTTGAAATGATAAGCAGAGTGACTACCTTACCCTTAGTAGCTTGATGGATCAAGGAGGAGAAAGCATTAAGTGTTACATCTAGAAAGAACTTTTTCATTCAGAGAGAGAACCTATAGAAGATAAGAATGGAGTAAGAAGAGAAATCCAACCTTACCCCTGGGATGAAGTGGCCCGTCACATTCTCAAATATATATCTTATGAGTGGGGAGGTTGAGCGTTGTATATGCCTATTATTTTAGGATCATCCATGAGCTAAGATTCAAATAATATTTACCAATTTCACGGAGACTAAGTGTTCTCCATTTCCTCCTACAATATATCATTGAAATGAGCCAGAAGGTGAGGGAAGGGAAGCTTCAACACATTGCCCACTATGGCCTCATTAAGTTAATTGTGATGAATGAATTAATTCACTTAAGGAACCTTGTTCTATGTACTGATTTTCTAGAGATGGACATGAAAAATTTCATTGAAACCCAAGCCATCATGCATGGAGAAACACCAGCCTCTAGCACTGGAGGTAGGAGAGGAAAGACAAAGGAAGAAGAGGTAGTAGAAATAGAGGAAGAAGAGGCAAAAAAATTAGAGGAAGAATAAGAAAAAATTAAAGAAGAAGAAGGAAAGAAGAAAGTAGAAGAAAAAAAGGACAACAAACATGTCTCTCTCTAAGGAACACAGAGTAAGAAGTAGTTTCCACATTGGCCACATTGAGCACACTTGTTAAGCCCAAAAGGAGGTAGTCAAGGAAAGGTCCCCTATACTTAAAAAAAAAAAAGAGCACCAGGATAAGACAAGGGAAACCACAACCTCCTTCAAGAATCCCTATCATTATTGATGAGTCACCAAGAAAAAAGGAGGAAGTGGGACCTATCCTAAGGCCAAAATCAACAAACCTATGATGCCTACGGGAAGGCCCACCACTAGGGTAGTCACCTTTAAGAGACTCAAGACACAAACTACCATTGGACAAGAATAAAAATAAGAGTTACAGGAGGAAACAGAGCAGTTATAGGGGAAACAGGGGCTGCTATAGGAGTAGAAGGAAGTGCTATAGGAAGGAGCATCCACCTTAAGAAAGGATTAAAAAGGCCTCTAAGAGCTCCAGGAGCCTAACCACATCCCAATCTAGAATCCTACTACAATTGTTTTGAGGGAGGTAGGATTATACGTGGAAAGTTCAGCATCCCACTCTTCTTTGAGTTAGAAAAGAAAAGAGGAAGAACACATATATGGATGCAAATTTTAAAATCCAAAAATGTAGAATATGTGGGCCTCATGGAAGAAAAGATCAATGAAATGGGAAAGGAATTAAGTGACCTAAAACTAAGGGAGTCATCCATGAGGAAGAAACTATAGGCAGAGAACACAAGTCTAAAAGAACAATTGCAAGAAAAGGAAACAAAACTTGCTACTATGGAAAGTCCATCTATGGAAGTCATACAATGCAGGCAACCATCCAAATCCTATGTTATTTTCCTCAAGGAGCAGTGGTTGCAATTCTGGATAAAGACACTAACACAGTATGGGTCTTTACCTTTTCAAGTCTACAGGAAATTTATTAAGTTTTGCAAAAAATTGAGTATGGAGGATAGGGAAAAACTAGTTGAGTTTTATATGCACAATTTGATCCTAACATATCTTTGTTGGTACATGAGGAGGCATGAGCTCAAGAGGTGAAGAAGGTAATAGAAAAGGAAGAACAAGAGCCATTATACATCAGAGCGGAATTAATAAGCCCTACAACCATCATAAGAAACCATAATCCCATCTCCTCTGATTCTGATATAGCACCTAGGTACACAAAAAACCAAGAGAAACCCATTCTACATTTTGAGGACATTTTTAGGATGTTGGGAACAAAAAGTCTACAAGCCTGTCAGAGAAGGTTGCAGGCCTTACCTCACAGTTTACAAATCAGAGAGTATCACTCTCCAGAAAGACTAAGGAATGACTTGGAAAAAACATCATTGTACAAAAGGATAATGCAAAGAAAAATCAAATGGATAGGACTCAAACTTAGTCCTCCCTTATTGTTGGGATTACAAGAAGCAATAAACCAGGTAGGGGAACAAAAAGTATGGATAGTGATAGAGGCAAATGCAAGTTTTTATCCACATGAAGGTACACCATTTGAAGTGCATTGGGATGTCAGAGAGGCCACCAAGGCCATGAATGAGATTCATATAGATGACTAAGTTTCTAAGAGGATGAGAAACACCTTTAGTAGGGGATGATGATGGGTTCCATTAATAGGTATATTTTGAAGTTCATTATGCTATCCTCCAACCTTAAAATTATCATTTTCTCACATTAATTCACATTTTTAGTCACAATATGCTTAGTAAGAATATTAAAAGGTGTTTGTCATATTATGTGGCCTAATGTGATTGATTTGCACGAAATGGAAGCATTTTTTAGGCATTTACTATGTAGGAGATTGACTGAGATAACCAAGAGAGAATATAGGGACCTTGTCCACATCCTTAACTCTCTAATTTAGCTCAGAATCACATAATCCTCACTCATGGCTCGAATTCACTAGCAGCCAAGGGACTCCAAGAACATGTGAAGATCAAGGAAGACCAAATCCACATTTCTAGAGATCTTAGAGTGAATAAGTCCTCTTTTCAAGGGAGCTTCCATCAACTACATTTTTGTATAAATAAACCAACTAAAAGGATCATTATTTTTTATATTTTTGTTGTAGCTAAGAGTAACTACTGAGCCTAGTGCTTGACATTTTTATTCTTAACTTTCATCTGATGTATCAGACTATTATTTTGTTAATGAAAATCTTACCATTGATCTGCATATGAGTTAGTTTGGAGGGTTGAAACCCTTGGGTTTCGGCCCAACCTAGAGGCTTTAGTTCCTCTTTTGTATTTCCTTCTTGTTCTTGTTTCAAGGCATTGCAGTCCTTATCTTATCTCTCTTCCATTTTATGTAATATCTCCATGTCAAAGGTGGCAATTTTTTCAATCCATTTTTTTATGTTCTTCGGAAAGTGTTTTTTGTTGGAGAAGGTGTTGGAGACTGTTATGGTTTGTTCGAATGGAGAACTTACTTCCCAAAATATATTGTCTCCACTTGGCTAGTGTGTGCATAATAGCGAGCATTTCCTTGTTGTATGTGGATTTAAGACATTCTCGTTTATTGAGCTTCTTTCTTTCAAAAGCTATTGGATGCCCTCTTGCATTAACACTACACCTCTACCGAACCCGGAAGCATCACACTCAATGACAAATGGTTTAGAGAAATCTGGGGTTGCCAATATCGAGGCGTTAGACATAACTTCCTTGAATTCTTCAAAACACCTTCCTGCTTCCTCATTCCATTAAAATGAATTCTTATTTAAAAGGTTTGTTAGAGGTGCAGTTATATGTGAATAGTTGTTAATACATCTTCGTTCATATCCACTCAATCCTAAGAACCCTCTTAGCTTGGATATAGTAATAGATTTGGTCCATTCCTTTATAGCCTTGATTATATTATGGTCCACTTTTACTCCTTCATGGTATATTATGTGTTTGAGATATTCTATGTCTTCCTTCCCAAAGGTGCATTTGGATTTCTTGGTGTAGAACTAATGCTCTTCCAGTAGTGTAAGATCAAGATGTTGTAGGTGCTCCTTCCAAGTTTTACTGTAAATTAAAATATCATCAAAGAATACTAATACAAAATTCCTAAGACATGGACATAATAAATTGTTCATAGTGGCTTGGAATGTTGTTGGTGCATTGGTTAACCCAAAGGGCATTACTTTAAATTCGTAGTGACCTTCGTGTGTTTGGAATGCAGTTTTTGGTATGTCTTCCAACCTGATTATGATTTGGTAATAGCCTAACCTTAAGTCCAATTTTGAGAAGTATTTTGTGCCATGTAGTTTGTCCAACATTTCATCGATAAAGGAAATTGGGAATTTGTTTTTAATCATTATTTTGTTTAATCCTCTATAGTCAATGCATAGCTTGAAAGATCCATCCTTCTTCCTTACCAATACAACTAGAGCAACATACAAACTCTCACTTTTTAAGATGATTCCACATTTTAAAAGGTCTAGGATCAATTTCGGTCTTTTGGTGATGCGAATATCGATACAGTTTGATGTTCATAGGGTCTGATCCTTCTTTGACTTCTATTCTATGCTCGATTTCTCTGTTAGGAGGAATTTTCATGGGCAGGTTTTGGCATAATTTTTCGTGCTTCTAAATTAGCTCTTGTACTTTTGGTGACTCTTCGTTGATCACTTTTGCAGATAACATTTCTAATTGGTGACATTGTACTACATAGGTTGGTTCTCCTTTTCAAATCATTTTCATCATTTGGGATGATGGCACGATTTTATTTTCTAGTGCTTGGAATCTGTATACTTGTACCTCTGCCCTTCCCATTTAAAGCTTATAATCTTATTTTCATGGTTGGTAGAGTAAGTGCCTAGGGTTTGCAACCATTGGATACCTAAGACCACATCTACTCCTCCTAATGGTATAGTGTAGAATGAAGACTCTAAATTAAAGTCTTGAATTTGCAATTTGACCTTATGGCAGTTCCCTACCTTTTCAATCTTCTTACCATCGGCTACCATCACCTTCATGTTGGGCATGGGAAATGTGAAAATGTTGAGTCTCTTTGCCACGGTTGAGTCTAAAAAATTGTGGGTTCTACCGGTGTCGATGAGGACCATTATGTTGTTATTCTTGATATGTCCTTTTAATTTTAAGGTCTCGGGTTGTGATATACCTATCATAGCCGATAATGACACTTGCAGAATGATTTTGTCATCTAGTCCTTGAGATAATTCTAGGGCATATTCTATTCCTTCTATGTCTGATTCATCACTATTTGAATCATTAGTTGCTTCACAATTATATGGGTTCTTTGTCTCTTCTCCTTTAGCGCACCTATGTTTAAGGTCCCACTTTTTGCCACAACGTTTGCACTTGCCCTCTTTCATCCTTTGCATTTCCACGTTAGATTCTTCTCCTTCACAAAGATGTGGTGCAACATATTTTGTATTATCCATATTCGCAGACTGGGGAAATATTCACCTTGAATATACTATTTCCGTCTTTGACCACAATATCTCTCTAAAATTTCTTTTCAATGGCTTTTGCTTTTTTTCTTGTTACTTCTATCGACATAATGTCATGAAGCTCAAGTTCTAATCGTAGATGGGTTTTAAGTCTAGAGATGTACGATTCGATTAGATGAGATTCTGATAACCCAGGTACTCATGTTGCTAAGGTCTCCCATTCTCGATTGTATTCATCCACATCTCCTTTTTGTCGCAATATGATGAATGTTGAAAATAAATCTTCTTCCTTTACACCTTGGAACCTTTTAAAGAACACATCCTTAAATTTTCTCCAACTGATAGTGAGTGTCATCTTCTTCCACCACATTTATCAATTATATGCTTCCCCTTCCATTTTCATGGAAGCGTGCCTAATATTTTCGTCATCATTTTCAATATCGTAAATCTCGAAATACTCCTTTGAGTTATTCAACCACACAACGTTGCATTTTTCGTTACCATCAAACTTGGGTAGCTCTATTTTTTCTCTTCATTGATACGTCGCTAATCATGGAGTGAAAAAAGGTATTGATTGGTGAATGGATTCCAGAGCTGCTTATTTTGAAAATTCGTGTTACTATTTTCTTGATGGTGCATGGATGATTTTTTTGGAGACTCGGTTTTTTCAAGAGAATCTGCTGAATTTACTGAATCTGATGAATTGTGTTGTTCATTACCTTCGCATCCTATAATAGTTTTTCGGGTGTAATCTTCATCCTGTCACAAATAGCGGTTAGTATTGTCATTGCTTGATTATGATTCATTTTGGATTCGGTATGGTTCTGCCCGAGCTGTTTTTCTATCCAATATGTCGTGTCCTGAAGCTTCTTGATATCATCAGAATGTCCGGTAACCTTACTCTTGAGACCGACTAATTTTTTGTTAAAATCATCGGAATAACTAGTAATCCTATTCTCAAGGTCAATCAATTTTTTGTTGAAATTGGTCATTGTCATTGACAACATTGAATGGGTTTGTGGGGATATATATATATATATATATATATATATATAATGTGCTACAGTTAGATAGCGGTGTTCGTGGCTCGACGATCAACCTGAGAAGCGAGCACAAGAAATCAAGTACGATCGAATGGTGGGAATAGTGGCCGAGATAGTGGCAAGAGGAGGTGGTTGGAACTGGTGCAGGTGACGGAGGATAAGAATGGAATGCAGAGAGGCGAAGGTTGTGAACAGGATGGTCGGCAGAGAACGAGGATGACAAAAGAGAAACGACAGGGTGGACGCAAACATGGAGGCAATGGGAGACACGGAGGGAATCAAGACATGAACAAGTTAACTATGGAGTGAATGATGGGCGTTAACAGTGGAGTGGACGTTCATGTGTAGTGCCTTGGCGAAGAACCGAACCGCTCTGATACCACATGCGATAGACAAACCTGCAATAATGATAAAAATATATATTTTATTAATAATGAATTTGAATTGATGATTTACAGGATGAGAGGCCCGGGTTTAAATACAACCCTACGTGCCTCTTGGTGAATGGAAATGATATTTGATCAGGTAGAAATTTCCTAAAGATTCATAGGCTCATGCAATTTACTAAAGCACAGGCTAAGAATCTACTTCTACTTTCAACCAACGGAAGCCAATAGATCGATGAAAACAATAAGAACAAGAAGAAGATAAATCAATGGCACATAACACAAGATTTATCTAGGGAAAGCCATTGCTCAAAACCCACTATCTATATTACATATATCAGAAATATGAGATGATAATACAATGCTTGTTCTTGTTAGCCCCTACGGTGCAGTGCTGTTATTTTTAGCAGAAATGTCCCATGTTTCAACTTTGACGGACACATCTCTTCTTGGTCCGCTTTGTCCATAAGCCAAACTTCAAAATATTACTCTCCCATCCATAATTGCATCGGGTCCTGATCCAAATGGGTCCAAACATGCTCTCTAAGTCTTCAAAAGATAGCAAAATGATGCCAAAGATTAAATCTAATGCAGGAGAAGAACCCTTAGAGCAGCCAGAAAACACTATCGGGAGGCAAAAACACATAAAATCAGTGAAAAACCAAGTATCAGAGGCATAAAAAATGTAAAGTAGAGCAGCCGTCCAATTTGGCTGATCAATGGTCCAGATCTGATCGACAATCGAAATTGGCACAGGCAGACAGTGGTGATCGACGCAGACCATGTGGAACTTGTGATGGCGATTGGCGAATCAACGTGGACCATCGATCAAGCGCGCAGTTCGACGACCCATGTTACAACAGGGTTTCGCTATCGGAGATTACAAAGAGCGCTTATGGGCCCGGGGCACGAGTGATTTGCGATTGCGACTAGTCACATCGTGATATCGCATCGGAGTTTCACAGAGGCGCGATTAACCAGACCCGACGATTATATAAATAGGATTTCATAGATTTTGAGATCTGTAGAAGGTCATTTTTAATGCATTTTAAATGAATTTTCACAGTTTTTCATTATTTAACAAAATACAAAGGGAACCTTGGAGCAGCACCGATGCGATAAGACCCGGACCCGAAAGTGTTCGGGAATGAAAATATATAATATTTTCAGGTCCGCCAAAGTCATTTTTTATTGTATTTCCAGTGTTTTAACATATTTCTAAAATACAAAGGGAAGACTGGGAACAAACCATTTGCGACTTCCGATAGTAATTGAGGGCAGACCCGATAGAGGAATAGGCCATATTTGAGGACTTTTGAAGTCTGAAATATACAAAGATGGGCGGGATTTCATAGTGTTGCAACGTTTTCTGTGTAAAAATAGAAAACAGTCATTGGAAACATTTAAAGGGATTACAAAGGCCCGAAGACCCATTCCACTACATAACAGAGGCTGGGAGATAGATTGCTGAGAAACAGAGGTCGGAAAGGAAAAAATGGGCCACAGCATGATGTAGCCCGAAACAGAAGCGATCATGGAGCATCAACAATGCAACACAGTCAAAACCAACAGAAGTGATCATTGGGCATCTTTGGCACGAGCGAGCTCCCTGCCAGCGCAACAACTTACCAGAATGAGGTTACTCTACTGTTAGAGAATAAACCTCCGACCCCATGCGTGCCTAGTCAGGGCATCAAGTCGTTAAAGACAGAGAGGATTGATTAAGACACTCCGAGCCTTTGAGAGCTGAGGAGCATTGTAAAAAAGGCCTATAAATGGCTGAAAGCTAGATGTATGAAGGGTTCAAATTTTGGAGATTGTGGAGACTCTGCTCCTCTAGCTTCTCATCTTCATTCTAGCAATATAAGCTTCTTTTGTTGTTACATGTTCAATTTCCATTTTCTCCTTGGCTCTAAGCTTTCACTTGACTAGGTTATTCATGTTTTCTTCTATGTTTAATGCCAAACTGTCATCTTATCTCTGCGTTGATAAATTAGATCTGCAAGTTTCATTTACTTCCCGTAGCTATCCATTCATATGTGTTTATGTATGCATCTACTGGTATAGTCAGTATTCTCCATCTATCATTGAATCTATAAACTATTGAGCATTAGTGGTCTAAAGCCTTGTAAAGTTGAGGGTTTTCATGCATGTCTTGAGTGAAAACAAAGTTGAAACAATCATCTGACTTGATCCAAACCATCATCCATTCCAATAGTTCAGAGAACAATATTGAAGATTATATGTTACCAGGCATCTCTGAGCTACAACCTAGGAGAGCTTTTTGGAGTGATAACATAATTGGCGCCGTTGCCGAGGAGAGGAGACTGAAGCTCAACTTCCCTGGGAGACGACACAGATCCAACTTTGATGATAGACAAAGTTTGGGCATTTTTTCTGTTGTAATCATCTATCTGACGACTCTACTGAAGGATGAACCTCTTGGTGACTCCACTTCATAGTTCTGGCTTAGTTTGTGAGGCATACTAGGAGAAATCCTTGAAAGCCACAAGCTGACCCAATATATGATCCTGAAAGAATCATCCAAGAAAGAAAAGTATTGCAGAAAGGAGGATGAGGTTCCGGTAAATCTAAACAATATTCTATATCTCTTCAAGAAAATCCTGTATTAGAACAAATACATGTTGAGAGTATAGCTTCTAATACTAGCAGTGAAGAAAAAATCTCAGAAATTCATAAAGCTCCTTATTCTTTAGGTTATCCTTTTGTTGGAAGCCCAAAGGAAACCTCACCTCCTATCCATCATACTCCTTTAGTCCTATCAATCACTCCTTAGCCCTCTGTCATTCAGACTTCCAGTACCCTTATATCCACCACAGTTATGGCAGGCCCACAAGCACCTACCAAAATGGAAAGAATCATAGCTGCTAGGAATGGACCTCTAGTACTTCCCACTCCTTTGAAAGCCATGCCTACTGGAGAATATCAGAAGTATAGGCCTAAGTTCACTGGGACTGAAGGTGTTACAGCTGAAGAACATCTTGAATCATTCTATAGTTATGCCGATAACCTGGACATTAGTGAAGATGATGTCTAGATGAGAGTCTTTGTCCAAAGCCTAGATGGAGAGGCTAGAAAATGGTTCAGAGAACTGACCCCAAGATCTATAACAAATATTGAGGCTTTAGATGATGCGTTCCTAAAGTATTGGGGGGATAAGATAGATCTACTCTACTACCACACCGAGTTTGGCAACTTAAAGAGGGAAAATGGTGAGTTGTTGTCTGATTTTAATAAGAGGTTTAACCGTATGTACGACAAGATACCAGCTAAAATAAAACCCACCACTACCTCTGCTAAACTCACGTATGCCAGTGCCTTTGATTCTGAATTCTATCTACTACTAAGGGAAATGCGATGTGCTACTTTGGTTGATATGCAGGATGCAGCCTTGGAAGTAGAATCAAACATAATGGTTGCAGAGAAGCTCAAGGGGAATGTTGATAGAAGGGGACAGAGGGGCGAGTCTTCATCATCTTTAGATCCCAAGATAGATAAAATGACCAAGATGATAGAGTCATTAGCCTATGAAATCTCCAAGTTAAAGGTTGAGCAGCACCTTGGGAAAGGAAGAGTTCCTAATACCTTTGCTCCTAGAAATTCAAATCCATATAGAAGAGCTAATGAGTAGTTGCAGATTTTGCAAAGAAGCAAAGATGCCAGTGAAGACCAAAGGGTGAAGACCCCTTTCTAGAATGTAGTCATGGAAGAATAGCAGTTTGAAGAAGATGATGAGATCCATTGTATGGAAGACAAAGGCAGTGCCTCCTTTTTGACCTTAGCTTAGATATAATCTGAGGTTGAAGATGAATAATACCAAGGATTACAGCAAGGTAATAAGCAGAAGCGACCAACAGTTGATCCCATCATCCTCAAAGCTCGAGTTCACGAGGTAAGAGGCCCTGACAAGTCTCCTTCTCCTTTCAATTTTGAATCAGAAATCTAGAAGCTAAGAATACCTATACCTCTGGTTGAACTAGTGAAGAATGAGTCCTTCAAAAGGTCCATCCTCGAGGGCCTTGAGGCTAAAGCCATCCAAGCCTCCATTGACTATGTAAATCTACAAGATGACAAACCAGCTGTTATTCTCAGCCCAATGATTGAAAATTGTGAAGATAACTCCCCATCATTCTATGTCTCATTGACTATTCATGATAAAATCCTTCATAACTGCCTTCTGGACACATGAGCCAACCATAATCTAATGCCCAAGGCTGTCATGGATAAATTGGGTCCAGACATTACCAAGCCTTATCATGACTTGTTTTCTTTTGACTCTAGAAAAGTGAAATGTCTGGGATTAATCAAGGACCTAGCCATCACTTTGTCTCAGCTGCCCATGAAAAGCATGATGATGGATATTGTGGTAGCAGATGTACCCCCCAAGTTTTGCATGTTGCTCTCTAAAGGTTGGATCAAGAGATTAGGTGGAACATTACAAAGTGATCTATCCTATGCTAATATCCCAGTTTTTGGAGGTGAGAGTAAGAGATTATACAGGGAAGCTCAGTTGGCTTATATAATTAGTGATGAAAAGAATCCCACTAATCATCCCATCTATGCTGTTGACACTAATTTTGGAGCCTGTATTCTTCATATTGAAGAATCCCAGTTGGCCTCCACGCAGCTTAAGAAACCAGTTTTCCAGATTGCAGAGGAAGAAGGCCCAAAAATTTGGGACATTTTCTTTGATGGAGCTTGCTCTAAGAAAGCTGTAGGGGTAGGTGTAGTCCTTGTGTCCCCCACACAAGAATTCATTCATTTATCTTTCAAATTAACTTTTCAGGTCACAAATAACATAGCAGAGTACGGAGCCTTGATATTGGGCTTAAATGCTGCTAAAGTAATGGGCATTAAAGGTCTGAAAGTGTTTGGAGACACAAACCTAATCATTCAACAAATAAACAAAACCTTCCAAGCAAAGCATCCAAGGCTAAAAGCATACAGAGACGAGGTATGGAAGCTCAAGGGTTCTTTTAAAAGTTTAAGCACTTCTTACATCCCTAGAATGAAGAACCAAATTGTTGATTCCCTTGCTGTGTCTACTAGCATGTTTATTCCTCCTTTGCCTCCTAAATTGGCTTATGAAGTTCAGGTGAAATATAGACCATCTCTGCTTGACAATGTCAAATATTGGAAAGTTTTTGAAGTTGATGATGAAATTAATAGCTTTTACAAGTCTTTGATGAATTTGCTAAAATGCACATTGACCAAGAAAACAAAGCTATTGAAGAAAATGACATGGCAAGGAGAATGGGTAACCTGGTTGAATTACAACAGATCATAGAGCAGCTAGTTGAGAAGTCAAGAATTCATTAGAAGAGGATCAAAGAAACCTTTGACAGGAAGGCAAAAGTGGACAATTTCCAAGTTGGTGACTGGTTTCTCAAATGGGATGCATTGAAGGAAAAGAAGGGTAATCATGGTAAGTTTGATTCCTTATGGACAGGTCTGTTTTTCATCGCTCAAATTCAGTAGAAAGATACCTTTACTCTGCACAGTCTGGAAGGAGAAGATGTTTTTGGTGGCCTAGTCAATGGGCGGTTCTTACAACTTTATTTCATTTAAGGCTTTAAAGCCTTGATATTGTAAATATGTTTTTCAGTTTTTATTTTCTATGCAAAATAAACTCCATGCCCAGTGGAACACTAGGAGATAGATTTGATTTTGGTTTTACAAGAAAGGCATTGGTCTGTGGTTCTTGAAACCTCACAGGGAGGCTTTCATCCCCAGAAGGAGCCAGTGTTAGCCCCTAAGGTGCAGTGCTGCTATTTTTAGCAGAAATGTACCCTGTTTCAGCTTTGACGGCCACATCTCCTCTTGCTTTGCTTTGGCCATAAGCCAGACTTCAAAATATTACTCTCGCATCCATAATTGCATCGGGTCCTGATCCAAATGGGTCCAAACATGCTCACTAAGTCTTCAAAATCCAGCAAAATCATGCCAAAGATCAAATCTAGCGCAGGAGAAGAACCCTTAGAGCAACCAGAAAGCACTATCGAGAGGCAAAAACACGTAAAATCAGTGAAAAACCAAGTATTGGAGGCATAAACAGTATAAAGCACAGCAGCCGTCTGATCTGGCCGATCAATGGTCTAGATTTGATCGGCAATCGCAATTGGCATAGGCAGACAATGGCAATCGGCGCAGACCATGTGGAACTTGCCATGGCGATCGATGATTCAATGTGGACCATCGATCAAGCACGCAGATCAATGACCCATGTTACATTGGGGTTTCGCTATCGGAGATTACAAAGAGTGCTTATGGGCTTGGGGCATGAGCGATATGCGATTGCGACTAGTCGCATCGCAATATCGCATCGGAGTTTCACAGAGGCACGATTAACCAGACCCGACAGTTATATAAATGGGATTTCATATATTTTGAGATCCGCAGAAGGCCATTTTTAATGCATTTTCACAGTTTTTCGTTATTTAACGAAATACAAAGGGAACCTTAGAGTAGCGCCAATGCGATAAGACCCAGACCCTAAAGGGTTTGGGAATGAAAATATATAATATTTTCAGGTTCGCCAAAGCCATTTTTAATGTATTTCCAGTGTTTTAACATATTTCTAAAATACAAAGGGAAGACTAGGAACAGACCATTTGTGACTTACAATAGCGATTGAGGGCAGACTCGATAGAGGAATAGGCCATATTTGAGGACTTTTAAAGTCCGAAATATACAGAGATGGGTGGGATTTCACAGTGTTGCAGCGTTTTCTGTGTAAAAACAAAAAACAATCATTGGAAACATTTAAAGGGATTAGAAAGGTCCGAAGACCCATTCCACCACATAACAGAGGCCAAGAGATAGATTGCTGGGAAACAGAGGTCAGAAAGGAAAAAAAGGGCCATAACACGATGCAGCCCGAAACATAAGCGATCATGGAGCATCAACAGTGCAACACAGTCAAAACCAACAGAAGTGATCGTGGGGCATCTCTGGCACGAGCGAGCTCCCTGCCAGCGCAGCAAATTACCAGAATGAGGTTACTCTGCTGTTAGAGAAGAAACCTTTGAGCCCATGCGTGCCTAGTTAGGGCATGAAGTCGTTAAAGACAGAGAGGATAGATTAAGACAGTCCAAGCCTTTGAGAGCTCAGGAGCATTGTAAAAAAGGCCTATAAATGGCTGAAAGTTACATGTATGAAGGGTTCAACTTTTGGAGACTGTGGAGACTCTACTCCTCTAGCTTCTCATCTTCATTCTAGTAATATAAGCTTCTTTTGTTGTTACATGTCCAATTTCCATTTTCTCCTTGGTTCTAAGCTTGCACTTGAATAGGTTATGTTAGGGCATAAATCTACCTCAGGCTGAGAAAGGCAGGTCTAGGGTAACATCAAACCACGCTTAACCTGGTAGCTAGCCCTACCAGGTCGGGAGAGGGATCTCTCCTTATAAATCTCAAGAAAATATAGAAAATGAGGCTTGAGATGAGTTATGTAAAGACTAATTTTAGGCTAGGTATATGCTCAGATGAGTTTGATTGAAATTTATGTTGGTGTGCTGGATCAAAAGTGAAAGGCAATTTTGGGTCTAGGGAATGGACTCAGTCTTGTAGAGGTTCCAGTGGGGTGAGGTAGGCAAATGCTTTAGTATCTTGAATTAAGTGAAATGGAGAGATTTAAGACTGGTGAGGAGCTGAAGAGGGCATGAAGATTTTAGGGATCCTCTTCAAACAGTAGAAAACATATAAGACTAAACAAACCCTAAGGTAGAGCAGTGCAACATTAATGAATTCTACCTTTATACTTGATTCATTTAGTTAAGCTAAAAATAGAGAGATAATGGCACAAACAAACACATGATAACTTGAATCACAGAAGGAAAAACAATACTAAATCACCTTGCCACAAGAATCCCACAAAATACTGCAAACCCTAGTCTATTTCCTTGCCAAACTGCAGAGATGAATGTCCAATAATGCTCAGAGCATTCACAAGAGTCCAACATTTACAAATGACTAAAAAAATACTATATATAGGCAACAAACAACTCATGCTAAGCTTTAGGGGTCGAATTCATGAGTTTAGGCGCTGTTTCAACAAGATCTAAACTAAGAACTGAAAAGCAGGAAGTGGAACAGCTTGCCTCTAAAACCTAGGAAACTGATTTTCAAAATTTTTACATCAAAGTCCATCAAGTTACATCAATTTACATCAAGAGTTTGACCATGAGAGAGAGAAAAGTCAAACTTAGAAAAAACTAGGTGAGAAACAGAGTTTTTTGGCAAAAATGACAATTTTCCTTCCTATGCGCCTCACCACTGTCCCTGTACATAGTGCCTTTTTGTAGCTAATTGTGGAGGCCTTCCCATGCACAAAATTTTCTCCAAGTAGGCTTGTTGGAAAGGTCTGTCTATCTACTTTCCAGAACAGGTGGAATTTCTAAATTTGGTGTCAATTTGCCCCCCAAAAGTGAGTTCTCCCAACATTGCTTCCCGTGTGGCCAAAAAGGGGCAGAAAGGGCATTTTTGTGGTGTTTTTGACCTTTTTGGAAGCTCAAAACCTGACAAAACTTTCTAGCCATTTCTAGGCATTCATAATTTTGCATGAGGAATCCAAAAATGTAGAGTTTTCCTCTAGAGGAGGTCCCTAGCAAAAGCGAGTGACTGGTGGCGCTACGCACCAGGCAGAAAAATCTGTGTTTTGCTTCAAAAATTCAAAATTGACAAAAAGTGTGCCAAATTTCTTGAAATTTGGGCTGAGTGACCTGCATCAAGTGATATGTTGGCCTAAGGAAGCCTCAACCAAAATCTTGAGCTTGTCTTGCTCTTTCTTCCTCAAAGTTTTCCTCAACTTGGCCTTCAAGGTTCTTATTCTTGCTTTGCAAACTTTGTTTCTTGCCAAATAGTGATAGGCCATGTGCCTCAACATCTTTTTCTCTTTGTTTGCCTTCTCAAGCAGCTTCTCCAAGTGCATATTTGCCCTTTCTAGCCAAGACCCTCGATCAACATCAATCTCTTGCTCAAGCGGTGTCAACTTGGCTATCCTCCTCTTGGCTGCTTGCCGGTTTTCTCTTATGGTTTGCAGCTCCATGATAGTCTGCTGATCCTCCAACTGCTTGTTCCTTTGCTCAAGATATTTTATAATCCACTTAGCTCTTTCCAGGTTAAGAGCTAAGGCATGAATATCAACTTCTTGTTCCTGGATGATCTCTTTCAGTCTCGAGCTTTGGGGGCCCAAATCAGTGTCCTCATCCTGAATGAGAATGAAATCTCTCTCTTGACCTTCCGAAGGCCCTTCATCATGCACTGGTTGTTTACCTTTGTCCTATACCTGCTTTGCTGTTGAAGGAAATGAGAGCCCTTCCACCTCGGGTGGAGATAGTACTCGTTTTGCTGCTGCAAATAGCCTCCTTGTCATCTTTTGATAAGTGATGAATGCTGGCACACTGGTGGTTTGAGTCTCATGCACCTCTTGCTAATGTGAAGGTCCTCCCGCCTCATGAAAAACTAATGGTGTCACTTGAGGATTTGTGAAAACCTCATGTGAAATGAAATCATCCCATGAAACATTCAGCAAACTCAACTGATGCAAAACCACAATCTTGATCAATGCAAAGTGATAGATACTGTTATACTGCTGATGAGGAGGTTTCCTTTGCACCAATGTGGTCATTTTCTCAATATTCCAACATATGAAATAGGGGATGTTCATCATCCTCACTCTAGTGAAATGCATCAATAATCTAACATGATAGGTGTATAGACGAGAAAATCTGCCTTCATAGCTGAAATATTTAATTATGAGTTTCATAAGGGGAGCATATGTATCTTATAGGTATTTGAAAGGGAGGACCATACTGATTTGCCTTTGATAGCCAGCCTTGCTATAAGGCTCATAATGCTCTTTGTCCACCAGCTATCCCTTGTTCCACTGTTCACCCACATTCGGAATACCTGTTGCCTCAACTATAGTTTCAGGTGTCAAAGTGAATGTAACACCTGCCAAATTGACCTGGCCATTATGAAGATGGAGCACAAATAATTTGGCAAGCTCATGATGGTATTTGACTCTTTCCACCATTTCACAAAACTGGTAGCAAGCCTGTTTTTTGAAACATGCTACAACAAGAGGGTAGGCTAATAGCTCAGTAAGTGTGGTGGGCTCCTCCCAGATGTGTTTTCCTCCCTTGTGAGGTTTTCCAGGTGCATGAATTTCTTGGGAGGAATCTCTTACTGTTTCTTCATCTCTTTCATAAGGTGAACCTGTCTCCATGTTTTCCACTGTTTGTGTTTCAATGATGAGAATAAGAGATTTTATATCAACAATAGGCGTTTGCTGTTCAATGAAAGGGATTGATGATGGGAGACAGTGAATGAGGGATTTTGCAATGCTGATTGTAGGTTTTTTGGGAGGTGATAGGGTTTAGAGATACTAATTAGGGTTTGGGAGTAGTGGGATTAGGTATTAGGGTTTTAGTTTTGGGGATAAGGGAATGAATGAGTGTGAATGAGAAAGGGGAGGGAAAATGAAATGAGGGGAGTGTAGTGAAGAGGAAAATGAAAATGGTGCAGGCGACAACAGCAAAAAGTACAATTTTTCAAACCCTAGGCAGATTTTCAATATGACTGTGTGACAATTTAGGGTTTTATTTTTCACCTATTAAAACACTATGAAAGTTGACTAAAACCCTTGCAATGGCACTTAGGAATGTTAAACTCACTTGTGAAATGAGGTTTGCACGATTTGGAGCTTGGAGGAGGTGATTTGAGTGAATTTCAAGCTTGAAAGACAGGTGCGCCACGCCCAATAATAGGTGCACCGCGCCACACTGGTGTGCCGCACCAGTTGAAGGTTTAATGTGTTTTCTGAGCCTCTGTGCGCCACGCCAACTAGGTGCGTCACGCCTCTACCCAGGTGCGCCGTGCCCAGTGTAACTGATAAGTTTTGTTGCAAATCGCTTTCTTCGCCTCAAAAACATGACTTGGTTCTTTTTTTCTCTCTTTGGCACAAAAATGAACTCTTGAACATAAGGAACACTTTATATATCCTTGGACTTTAATCTTTCATTTACAAAAAACCCACTTTTCTAAAGTTTGCTTTTTCGCTTTTTCTTTAAAACTCTGTTTTGGTAGTTTGACTTGTTTTTTGCCTTTGATGGACTAAATGCTTTGAATTTTTGGCTCTTTTGCAGGAGTTGGAGTGCAGGAGCTTGGCAAGGTGACCAGGGCTGCATCTTGGACTTATTACATATAGGAAAAATGAAATTACATGAAATTTATATACATAAAATAATAAAACTCCGTTTTTCCTCAAAACAGGGTTTTGAGGAAAAATCGATCACTGAGCATGTGATTATTGAAATTTTTGTTGCTGAGACTTTATTTGACTTCCTCATGTGCATGCTGACCATTATTGAGCTTTTACAAGAATTTAAAGACAAAAACCTAGACCTAATTAGACCTAAAACCCTAAAAATGACTTTTGCAGATGTAAAGACAAAAAATGACTGTAAATGACCCGAATGTATGAAAATGGGCGAGCAGGTAAAGACCATGAGAGGAAAATTCATAATATTCCACTGCCATCAGATGATCCATGATCCTAATGGAATGCAACTGATCGGATGAGACACCTAAAATGCAATACAACAAGAGAATTTTGATCATTGATGGAGGGATGAAGATACCGACACTAACAGGTTATTCATGTTTTCTTCTATGTCTAATGCCAGATAACTGTCATGTTATCTCTGCGTTGATAAATTAGATCTGCAAGTTTCATTTACTTCCTGTAGCTAGACATTCATATGTGTTTATGTATGCATCTGCTGGTACAGTCAGTATTCTCCATCTATCCATTGAATCTATAAACTATTGAGCATTAGTGGTCTAAAGCCTTGTAAAGCTGAAAGTGTTCATGCATGTCTTGAGTGAAAATAGAGTTGAAACAGTCATCTGACTTGATCCAAACCATCATCCATTCCAATAGTTCAGAGAACAATATTGAAGATTATATGTTACCAGGCATCTCCAAGCTACAACCTAGGAGAGCTTCCTCAAGTGATAACATTCTCACAAGAACAATCCCAACACTTAGTATGACCAATCACCTTGCTCACAACCAAGCTCAGGCCAATCTCTAGCCTCTTTTGCTACTCTCCAAGCCCCTATTTCCTTGCACAATTCCAATGGCTGAATAGCCCATATTAATGGGAATCCAATTGCATGCACGATCTATACAACTCAGTAAATCATACAAATGATAGTACATTGTCTCTGCACTCTAGTCTCAACTGGGTCTTTCTCTGAACTGACATGTATGAGTTTCTCATGAGGAAATATTCATTTAACTAGAGTAGCACTAGTGGATGCATTAGTGCACCAAATGACTGTTAGCCCTCTATTAGTTCCAAAAACAGTTAGAACTAATTTAAGTGAACATAACGTAGTAAACTGATTGATCTAATTTCCAACTCAATTTAAACTCATACTAGACCCCTAAAACTTAGGGAGAACATATAGATGACTACAGAAAGACTTCCAACTCGAAATTCCTAATCTAATTAAGTTAATTAAACTTAATTAACTATTTACAAGTTGCTCTAAGAATAGAATTGGATTTTAATTCAAGGACAAATTAAAGTGGAATTTTTTGTTGCCATTTCTCAGCACTGTTGAAAATAGCAACAAGAAATGATAAAAATAGAATAAAAAATTTCCGTTTAATTTGTGCTTGAATTAAACCAAGAATTAAAATCAAATTCTATTCTCATATCAACTTGTAAATAGTTAATTAAGTTTAATTAACTTAATTAGCTTAGGAATTTCGAGTTGGAAGTCTTTCTTAAGTCATGTATATGTTGTCCCTATATTGTAGGGGTCTAGCATGAGTTAATTGTGAGTTGTAATTAGATAACTCAATTTATTGAGTTAAGTTAAGTTAAATTAGTTCCAAACTGTTTGAGTAACTAATAGTGAGTTAATAGTCAATCGGTGCACTAATGCATTAACTAGTGCTACTCTAGTTAACTGAAGATTCCCTCATCAGAAACTCATGCATGTCAATTCTAAGAAAGATCCAGTTGAGACTAGAGTGCAGGGACAATGTACTATCAGTTGTATAATTTTCTGAGTTGTACAGATGGTGCATGCAATCAGGAACTAAACCTAGAAGGGATTGCATAGTTTTGGATGCACTGGTTTCTTTTTAATATGGGTTAATCAACCATAGGAATTGTGCAAGGAAATAGGGGCTTGGAGAGAAGAAGAGGTTAAGGTTTGGCTTAAGCTTGCTTGTGAGCTGGGAGATTGATCATACTGAGTGCTGGGATTGTTCTTGTGAGAACAAGCATTGTATCATCATCTTGGATTTCTAATATATGCAACATAGATAGTAGGGGTTTTGAGATGTGGCTTTCCCTGGATAAATATTGTGTTATGTGTCTTTGATTATCTTCTTATTGTCAATTATTGTTTTCATCGATCTATTAGCTTCCACTGGTTGATAGTAGAAGTAGATTCTTGTCCTGTGCTTTAGTAAATTGCATGAGCTTGTGAATCTACTGGATTTTCTACAAACACTCCCTTTCAACAAGAAAGGGATTATCAACTACCCCGATCTTTTCTCTGTGAAACTCGAGTTTACATCTTGACAATGCCTTTTTCAAAATGTCAACATCTTGCTCCTCCATGGGATTATCAGCTACCCTGATCTTGTCTCTGTGAAACCCGAATTTACATCTTGACAATGCCTTTTTCAAAATGTCAGCATCTTGCTCCTCCGTTGGAATGTACTCTAACAACATAATCCGCCTCAATACACAATCTCTAAGACGTGATATCAGATATCAATATGTGTCACACTGAAATTTGTCACCATGACTATCTACAGTTAATATGGCTCCATCAATAGTCATATTATCCTCCTTGTCAAGCCTCATACCTCTGCTCTTCATGTCAAACTTCAAAAAGAGAGAAGGTCACTTAAAAACATGTTTATCTCTGGGTACGCAGGTTCTCTCTACCTTGCCTGCGTGTACGCACCCAAACACACTGTACCTGCGTACTTGTACGCTCTGTAAGCCAAAGGATGGGTGCGTACCCCTGAAAAGGTCAAAAGGCGCGAGTTTCATCTTTAAAAAGTTACTTGTGGTCACTTCTAGAGCCTTCTAGAAGAGTGTTTGACGTGTATTGAGCGCCTCCAGATGGTTCATGCATCCTTATGATAGAGGAACTTATCCCATCAAGAGAGGAGCTACCCCATCCAAAAGAGGAAGTATCCCATTGATGTTGGAACTGAATAACTTCCTCTAGAACGCTATAAATACAGGCCTTGGGCCAGAGGAGGAAAAGGTTGAAAGCTGAACATTCCAAAGGGTAGATGCTGCTGGAATTAGGACTTCCATTGTTAACTTGTGAGGAGAGATTACCATCCTTTCTTGTTGCCATATTGGAAGTGGGTGAGCTTGTCAAAGAGAGGAAATCCCTTGCTGGACCCTGGGAGGAGCTTGCACAACACCAACGCTCAGGTTGTAATGGTTCCTTTTTTGTTTCCTTAATACAAATAAGTCCATTCTTCTAAATGATTTGTTGTTAATGAATTATTTCAGTACTCCTTGGTCTATGTGATGAATATGCTTTGTTTTATGATGAATATTCAGGTGTTATGTAATCGTTTGCTTTGTTAGTGTATGCAGGTCTTAAAGTGAAGGAGGAGCTCATCTGGATCAGCAAGGCTGGACTGCTAAAACAAGCGTTGGACCTAAGGTAAGATCGGAAAACACTTGATCTCTCATAGAATAACGTGTGTTTAGAGAAGGATTG
>APFE030577828.1:805-13661 GCA_000404065.3 Pinus taeda
CAAATTATCCCTGAAAAGTGCCTTTTTTCCATTGGCGCAGGTACACAGTGTCTTATCCGCGCCAATCACTGAGATCCTCAAAAAGGGGCGCGCCCATTAGCGCCCTGTCCTAGAACAACACTCGCGCCAACTAAGTTTGGTAATGATTTTTGGCAAACGCGCACCCATATGTTTTTTCCTTTCAGATCATGAAGTCTTTTGAAGGAAAACATCCATTTGATAGAGGTTGAGAGTCATCATCTATCCTCAGTAGCTTTTCAGAGATAATGTCGATCCACAATGGGCGTCCTGGTGCATTGAATCTTCCTCCCTTCTCCATTTATAAAAGTCTGTCCTCATGCATTAGACAAGCTAGTTCAAGGGAGTTCTGGAGTAATGCTAGTTGTCATTATGCTTGTCTGGAGTGATAGTAAGAGTCTTGAAGCATAGGGAGGTTATGCTACCGAAATCCTGAGAGAGAGAAGGTCTATTGCAAGGCATACATAGCAGCTCGCCCAACCAGAGAATAGGTTCAACGTCAGAACCTTGGTTGTATCTTTCTCTGCCTATTATTCATTAATAGATGACTACTGTTATGGTTCCATTCTCATTTGTCTCATGATTATAATGTGAATTACATCCTTTCTGACTGATGTATAGTTACTTTTACTAGATTTCACACTTGTGTTTGTTCTCTCTTTGCATGTGCAGGTGTCCATCCGCGAGGATAGTGGAGGATTGTGACCGACCAGAGCGAAGGAGTGAGAGCGACATCTCTTCATCAAAAAAATAGCGCTGGAAGCCAAGTAGGTGTCCACTACCCACTTTGTAATTGCAATTAGGAACTTTCAAAGTAGCATTGATTGATTGTTGCTAGACCCGTTCTGGGCTAGTGGGATCGCCTCTGTCCGCAAAGGGGATTTACCTGTTCAACAACAAGGCATATCAATAACACCCCACTGTTGGGACTCCTACTCCAAACAGTGTGAGGTCTAGTTGGGACTTCATATCAAGGAGATACCCTGAATGTTGGTGGGTCCAACACCGTCAACAGAAAGATAAAAAAACCAAAGAAATTGAAAAATTGAATGGAGGGAAATATAAAATTCATTAGAAAAAAATAAATTATGATTAAAATTTTCAAAAACATAGTGTAATATGATTTAAATTAATAATCATATTTTGATTAAGGGGTAATAACATAACTAGTTAAGTAAAATTAAATATGAATAAATAAAGCTAATATTTTAATGAATTGGAGGTAGGAGGAACTAAGAATAAAAAATACAAAATAAAGTAGCTTATGAAATATATTATCACTCCGTAATTTTTTAGGTTGCGGAAAAAATCATAGAGGTAATCACAAAACCACTTTGGCAACTGGAAATCTAGCCTTTCTAGTTTTAGAAAGGGATGTCTCTTTATGATCTAGATTTATTTGAATGAAGGTATTAGGCTAGCTATTAAGTTCAGGTTTGGATTTTTTGTGTTGTTGGGTTGAAACTGGGAAGAAAGGCCATTGGGAAATGGGGTCACAAGTTTTTGATGATCAAATACAAAGTTTACAAACCAAACTTATAGGTTAGGTTAGGAAAATTCAACAGATCCTTCAATATCTGTGGTGTGAAGGAGAGGAAAATATTTAGAGATCCAATTAAACAATAGCAGTTAAGAATTCTGATTTTAATCTTCAGTGGAAAATACAAAAATTATTCTTAAGCTAGAGACTAAGTATACATTCAAAAAAATTATGTTCGTTATCTTCTTAGAATCATTCAGATTTAGAATCACATATGAGAATAAGAGGAAAAAAAATTGACAAAGAGAGATGCACTTCACCAAAAAAAATGACACAAGAAACCTGTAATGATTGCACTGTATTACTGAAAATCTAATCAATGGTGCCTCTGTGAGCTGTGTTACAATAGAAGTCCTTTTCTTCAAAACAAGTCCCAACCCTTCATAATTTGAATTATGAAGTACTTATAGAAAATATTACAAAATATATTGATTCAAAATATCAAGATAAGATCCCAAAAATATCTAACAACTGATTACAAAAGTAGTACAAAAATTTCAGAATCTTCAAACTACTAGAACTGTTGGGCCCTCTCCTTGAGGATTAATGTTGATGACTGAGCCTCCAAACTTAGTACATTGTTTTCCTTTCTATCAAAGATAAAAATTACTCAAGTAATTCACATAGATTCTCCCATTTTTCTTCAGTAAGGATATAAAATTTAGCTAATTTTCTATAGGAATCATCGACATTTGTGTACCTCTGGAAAGTTGGTTTGATGATGAACAAATGTCTGAGCTCATGACTGATGAACAAGTCGAAATCTAAGGCCTCCAGGAATGATTTCCCTGTTATGTGTCCCTTTATACTTCAAGATCTTGACTTATCTTGGGCAATAGTGGATATTTTCTCCTGGTACTCTATTAAGCTCATAAGTTTATCTTCCCTTCCAATCAGTTTTGGTATACCTTTCTTGTTCAAAACCTGCATCTTCTTGTGAAATCTATGTATGCTATTTTATAGACTTTGACACTTATTTTCAAGTTGTAGCAAAGGGTTCCTCTTGGTGTGCATCCTCCTTACTTCTAAAATAGTCTTTTTCTTGTCTTGAATCCCCAACTGCTCTAATTCTTTTCTATTTTTGGAATTCAAGAATTTTATAAATATTGTTTTTTCTCCAATTTTTTGTCCTAAGTCTATTTTGATTTGTCTTACTACCTCTTTGGACCTTTTTATCAATTCTTGTTGCTCAAAAATAATCTGTATGGAAGGCCATACTTATGTGATGGCTTCACTAATTTCTGTCCATATTTTTTCTCTGGCTTGGGTCAGAGTTTGACCCATAATTGATTCACTTTGCAACTACTCAATTTTAAGACTAAGCTTATGACATTTATGCAACTCTGCCACATAAAAATGATCAATTTTTAACTTTTTGTTCTGATAGTGTTTTGAGCTGAGCCTTTAACTTCGCAATTTCTTGTTCCTGAATGGACAAACCGTCCATGGCTTTAACAAGCTCACTTGCAGAATCTGATGTTTGTGCTGGTGTTGAAGTTGATGTAGTTGCTCTTGGGATGGTTGTTAATGGAACTATGGCCAACTGTGTTGGCTTCTCTTTTCCTTTGAGAAGTTTTTCCAATTCTACTTCCATGTCCTTGGTCTAACTATTTTGTTTAATAACTATTCAGAATATATCTTCTTTCTTCTTTTCCATCTATCCAACTTCCTTAGCCTGTGGATCTTCTGTGGTAGGGATTTTTAGTTTTTTCCTTAATGTTGCTATATCAGTATCCTTTCTTGTCACTAGCTCTTTTGTTGCCTTTACATCTTTGGGATTACATCCCAAATTGATTACCAAGTCTTAAAGTGACTTGATCCTGGTATCCTTGTCTAAGGATGAAATGCTTTCCAACTTTAGTTGTGATTGTGTATTGTTTAATGATACTTGCAATCTAGAAGCAAACATGGCAACATTTGTTAGTGTAGAATACATAATTTCACTAGTTGTTTCTGCATTTCCAGTTGATCTATTAGATGAATTTGTTTTGTATCAAAACTAAACACATATTTTTTATAATTTTTTGGTGTCCTTGGGGCTAGAACTTTAGCTTCAAGAAATGCAATTTGCATTTTACCCTTTTATGTGTCAAATGTTCAAAGGAGCCTGTGTTGTGATGTAGTTGTTTGCTTCCAAAATTGAGTGTAGGTATTGGCTTTCAGCATCTAATTCCTCTTTTTGATTACCTTGTATTTGGAAAAAATATTAGGCTCATCAATATCTTGAGCCAAGTCACCTGTTTGTGGTGTTTCTAGAAGATCTTGTGAAATAGAAGAAGATGGAGAGCCTAGAAAATTGTCCTCATGTCTTAAACCTGCAAAGATGTCTTTTGATGTTGTTGAAGCATGTTTACTTGACATGACTATAGTAGCATGCCCTTCCTCCTCTTGTATAAATACTGGTGGTGGATTCTTTTTAGGCTTCTTTGTATAGATTAAAAATTGCTTGGCTTCAATCTCCATCACTGGAGAAGACTCCTCTTCTCTGAGCCTTTTATCATGCTTTTCCTGAGGGATTGATGTCTATGATGTGGTTGTAGATAAGATATGCTCCTCTTCTTCCTATAAGGTGTTCTGCTCCCATGGATCTTGGTTCATGTATTGCTCAATCTCTAGCTGAGAAGTATGTGTGTAGGGAGTAGTCTTTTGCTCCACCCTAAACTTTGAAATCATACCAAAAGGATCATAAGACCAAGTGAAGCTTAATTTAAAATTTAGTTTCTTCAACAAGAAATTTTCTTCTTTACCATTTGTCCTAGTATTGCATACAAAAGGTCCTACCTGGCTTTGATTTTAAATTATGCCTTCTTCTTATCTGCCACAAAATACAGGTCATCCATATGTACCATTTGTCTGATGTATTCTAATGAGAATGGTCTCATGGGAACAAATTTTTCCAACCTATAGGGTGGAAATTCACAACCATAGACTCTGATCTCAGTGTAGTTTCTGGTATAAATACCAGTCACCTGTCTTCACTTGGTTACTAAGATAAAAAAGCTTCTTAACATTGGCTCCTATCCTAGGCTCCAGATCACTATGTAGCAGACAGATAACTATATACAAAAACTCATCAACATAGTATGTGAATGTGACTTTGGTGGGGTTTTTCGTAACCAAAGAGGTCCAATGTATAACTGATTGAGAACTACCCTGCTCATCCATATTCTATAAAATAAATGGAAAGCTATCTTCTTGATGATAAATAAACATATAAATTAACACAACAAAATATTTGAAAGCTCCCTCTATAGGAAACTTCATGAATTTCTCATGCATTGCGTCTGTAATAAATTCACTATAATTAAAAACAATAGGTTTCTCATAAATGGTAAAATTGAAAGGAAGTCAACAATGGCCTCATCAACCCATTGATGAGAGTGATAACCAAGTAGGTATGAGACAATTCTAATGATCTATTTGGTTACCTTAGGGAACATAGAAGATGAGTATGGAGGGTTTGCTTTAGGTAATTGGGCATCTTTAGAAAGAAATATTTCAAATATTTTCGCTCTCTAAGGGAAACTTAACTTCTTCTAGAGCTTTGTGAGAGAGCTACTGACAGTGGCTTCGAATACTCCATAATTGTCACTTGGAGCATTTGAGATATGGCTTCAATTGTGATGGTGAATAGAATTTCACCACTTCGACTCATAATTTCTTTTTGGGATGATACATAGCTTAATTGACACTAGGAGACTAGCTCAGATAAGTTATGTCTTTGTGGGAACATGAATGAGGGAGGGTGGAATCCCATAGATTCAATTCATCACTTTGATCTAAGAATTTCTTCTTCAACCAATTGTGAAGTTCGAATAAGTTGAATTCATAGTTTGTTTCAATGATTTTATATTGTAGATAAACTAGGGGTAGATTATCTAAATCAATAGGAGTGGCTAGCATAGGATTTTCCTATGATTTATTTCGCTTTTCCTTTGGGGTTCTACTCTTAGGAGGCATTGTTAATCTTGAAAAGTAAGATTACCTGGAAAAGGAAGTTGTTAGGTCCCTATACTACTAGTGTAGCCCCTTATTGTCATTAGTGCAACCCCCTTATGGTATTTTTGTGCCCATGTAGTCTCCATGTTGTTATTATTTTGCCCCATAGAAGCCCTCCGATTCTAGGGTTTTGCAGCTCCAAACAGGTCATCGTGGAATTTTCACAGTATATTTTTCTCTACGAAGTTTCAGAAGCTCAAAACAACCCATTTGAGCCAAAATCCTTTTGAACCTCGGGTCCAAATTTTAGATCTTGTCTCGCTATATTTCAGAGATATGATCTGAAGAAGTTAGGGTTTCTGCAAGCTCCAGAATTCCATCTCAAACCGTTCATCATGGAATGGTCGCTACCATTTTTGTTCTATGAAGGTTCAGACTCTGAAGTTAAAACCCATTTGATCCACATGCTTGGTGAATCTTGGGCCTAAATTTTCAATCTTACATTGCTATATTTTTGGAGATACAGTCCAAGACATTTAGGGTTTCTGCAGACATCAAATTAAAATTTCGTAAGAAGTTACAAAAAGAGAACATATTTTATTTTTCTATCTATTATTTTTAGGTCCGAAGGTTGAAACAATGAAACATGGTACTTTGTACAAGTTTGCTCTACTAAAAAAGTATACAATCAGTTCATCTTGGGAGATTGGGCATAACGTTTTCTTGGAGAATCCAATTTCGATCAGACTGGTGGCATTGGAAAGAGGACGCAGAGGGCTACTATAGGTTTCAAGTTCAGATCTTGGAGATCCAAAAGTTTAGAGATACAATAGATTCAAGATTGAGTTGCTAAAAGAAAGAAAAAGAATGACTCGAATCAAGTAAATAGAAACTCCTAGTAAGAAAAATTGGATGCATGATTTGAAGAATGTGATCAAATCTAAGATAAATAGTTTTATATGTGATATGGAAGATAATATCGATGGTAGAGAAGCATATTTGAAGAAAGGCATGGAAGATTTGAAGAAAGACATGGAAGCTTTGAAGGAAGATGGGACAAAGTTGCTACAAGAAAGGCCTCATAATGACGAAAAGGTAGTAGAGGAAACTCATGATGAGAAAAAAATAAATGTTAATCATTATTTCATAGAATCTAAAATTAGACTGAAGACCTACCATATTCCAAAGATTGATATGAAGAAGTTTGATGGAAATGATCCCATAACATTGATACAACAGATGAAGAAATATTTTGATCTACATGAGGTGCAACTCTTATAAAAGGTACATATTGCATATTTATACTTAGAACCGAATCAATTTTTATGGTATAAAAGGCTTTGTTCTCATAAGCCACTTATCACCTAGTCAATTTTCACAGAGTAAATGATCGCACATTATGAGGATACAAAGAGCAACACCTTCTTTAGCCAATTGATAAATCTCAAACAAAAGGGTTCGATGGCAAAGCACATTGAGGACTTCCAAAAATTGAATATAAGGGTAAATGATATTCCAGAAAAGTAAAGGGTTGATGTCTTCATAGGTACTTTAAAGGATAACATTCAACAAGAGGTTCGTCTTTGGGAACTTGATTCATTGGAGAAGGCATTGAGGTTGGAAAAAAAATTGTAAGCAAAATTGTGGCAACAAGAAATCATACCACTCATAATTATAAAGATGGAAGTGTTGTTGCTACTATCCTTCCACAATCTACAAGGTTGACACCAAAACAAATAGAAGAAAAAGGAGAAAATAACCCTTGTTACAATTGTGATAGAAAATACAGTAAAGGTCATAAGTGTGATGAGAAGAAATTATTCTACATTGATTATGAAGAGGAGGAAGAAAAGGATCAAGAAACATCAAAAGAAGAGGATATACACTAGGAACCAACCCCAGAGAAAGAAGAAATGAATTTGACCATATATTGTAATTCATTGGCAGGAATTACCACTCCTCAAACTCTCAAGATAGAAGGGCATATCAAGAATAAAAGTATAGCCTCACTTTCACGTAGAATCGAATGAAACAACAGGCAGATCAACATCGTAGCAAAAGAAGTTTTGACATAGGCGACTAGGTATTTTTACGACTACAACCATACAAAAAAATGTCCCTCAAGCAAGCTAAGAAGGATAATAAATTATCACAAAAGTACTATGGTCCTTATAAAGTGTTGCAAAATATTGGTACTATGGCATACAAATTGAAGCTTTCTGCATCTTCCCGAGTGCCCCCAGTTTTCCATGTTTCATGCTTAAAGAAAGTTATAGGTGACAAGGTCTCAGTTCAAACAATATTGTTGGAGCTTAGCGAGGAAAGTAAAATCATATTTGAACCTAAATCATTCATGGAATCAAGAACACGATAGCTATGAAATCGATCAATTTCAGATTATCTCATCAAGTGGAAGAACTTACCTGCTGAAGATTCCACATGGGAGGAAAATAATTTTATACAAAGGCATCCAAAACTACTCAAGCATTGAGGACAACAAGTTTTGAAGGAGAGGGGCATGTTAGGTCCCCTATACTACTGTTTTAGCCCCTTATTGTTATTTTTACAACCCCCTTATGTTATTGTTGTGCCCATGTAGTCCCCATGTTGTTATTATTGTGCCCCATAGAAGCCCACTATTGTTATTGTTGTGCCCCTATAATATTTTTACTATGTAGGCTCTGATTATATTGGGACCACTTACACTCCTATATATAGAAAGGAGGTATTGTCATTTGTATCATCTGATAATTGTTCATTTGTGTAATGTAAAGGAGGTTCCCCCCTCGAAGAGGCTGATTTTAAAGTTGTTGATCTATCTTTTCTATATTTTTGTGAGCTGGTTTCATAATATAAGTTGGCTAGAAAATGCTAGAGTGGGGTCTCCGATCGCGATTGGATCACTATCGATGGGAAATTGTTTGGTTACTGCGACAACGTGGAGGATTGAAAGTTTGTACAGGTCGTGCAAAGCAAGCGAAAGAAAGGAATTTGCAGTTTAATAGTGCTTAATAGGATAATTTTTTAAATTACCATTTGTATTTTACCGTTACAGGGAGCGGATTTGTTGCAAAGGGAGCAGGAGAAAATAGTTGGTGTAGTGGTTTGTTGATGTGGGTAGGGGAGTGTGATATGGTGGCGTTTGATTGGGAGTGAGACGAATTCTCGGGACAGGTTAAATGGAAGGGAAGGTTGTGAGAGTGGGGTCCGCAATGCTGAGGTGTAAGATGGTGAGTGGGGTTTAGAAGGGTGTTGTGGTGGATAGGCACTAGTGGAGGAGCGAGTGGTCAACGCTACACAAATTTTTGAAGGGGGGCACGCTGAGTGAAAAGGTGAGGGGGGGTGTGTTAGGATATTCTGACACATAGGAAATAGTTAAGTATGACTTGGTCTAATGTAGAGTTAGGTAAAGTTTGTTTATTTACTATGTATTTTTGTAACTTACAATTCGATGGTCACGATATGTTCTAGACATGAAGTGATCTGATGGTTCATTCTCTCCTCGATATTACCGATGCTTGATCTATGGCTTAACACCTAATTGGTCCATGATCTCTATTTAAAGAGCATGGAGGGTTATTTTCAAGGTGACTGTTCATGAGAGAAGCTTATGTAAATTTTCTTTCTTTTATTAATAAATTTCCTGAAGTGGTTGCATTGGCTCAAGCCGTGGACTGTTTCCCTCTTTGAGGGTTTTAACCAGGTCAAGAATACTAGTGTATTGATTTGTGATCTATTTGTAAGCGGTGTCCTTTCGTGTTTTATCTGAGGAACTTACCCTGTAAATTCCTACATGGTATCAGATCTATTTGAGGGTCACATCCGTTGGTGATCCAAATCAGAAGACGGTACAACTGCATCTAACTGTCGTTTCCTAGATCTACTATTTTTGACAGTTTTCACGCCTAGAGGACTTCTCTATTGTGTTAGGAGCACCTATTCCAGTGAGGAACCCCTTTCGTTTCACGCGAAAAGGATTCTGGTAGCCCTAGCTACGTCATTTTTAAGATCTGGAGGTATACAGTCTTTATTTGCAGTTTTAACTATTTATCTCTTTGTTTATTTCAGTTTATTTATCTGTTTCTTTTTTATTACCAAATCTATACCTTTCATTTCTGCATATGCTCTTTTCACCATGACTTTGTGAGATATGAGCAAATCATAAATAGAAATGAAGGATTCTTCTCATGCGTATGCTCTTTTCTGCCACACCTTAGTGTGATCTCAGAGAACTAGAAACATTGAGGAAAATATTTAATTTCAGAAAAAGCTAACTTCAAGCCATAAGGTTTGGTTTTTTTTTCATGTCTGTGTTGGGTTGTGTGGTTTTTTGTTCTGTAGGCAAAAAGAGTTTTTTCAAGTAAGCACGCACCCCAAAGCTTTAGTGCAAAAAAAAAACAAAAACAAAATACCGCCTTCCTCTTTTCAAAAAATTACTAACCTTTTAAACTAGCTCACTTGATCCAAATTTACTTTATAAGAATAGAGGTCTTGGGTTCAAGTCTTTCTTTTTGTTGAGTTACTTTTTTCAAAAAGCACATGTAATTTATGTTTTAAATTTACTCTATGTAAAATTGTTCTCACCCATTATAAAAAGTGAGTCACTTATAATTCTAAAGTCTCTTCATCTTTTATTTAAGTTACAATTTAGTGGGTAGCTCATAAAGTACCATTATAAAAGTGACTTTCAATTATTTATAAAAGTGACTCACATAAAAAAAATTTAAAGTGAGATAATTAGATTAAGTTTGGAATCGGGGGGGTGGTTGGAGGGGCGATTTAAAAAAAAAAAAAAAAACTTTACCATTCATTTTCGCACATTCATGCACTTCGTCAGTATCTTCAACAACGTTTCCTAAAAAAGCCATAACTTCTTCAACCAGAAGCCGTTTTCAGAGTTGTTTTTTTTTAATCAGCCTAATGTTTCAAGATATTTCCATTGGAACAGTTTGTTTTAGCATCCAGAGCTTCAATTTTTGTTAAAATATAAATTCCATTCCAAGTTATTCTTGACAACACCAACTACTGTCAATGGTGGTCCTACATTGTGGATTTGCTTAGAAGTAAAGGTCTTTACAGAATAGCCTTGGGTTAAGAAACTAAACCTAAAGATGAAGATAAGGCAGCCAAATGGGAAAATAGACAAGATCAAGCACGTGGGGTGATAGGGATGTCTATTTATGCAGACCTTAGATTCCATATCACAGAACTTGATACCCCTAATGAAGCAGTGAAATAGCTCACTAAAGTTTTTGGAACTAAAAATGAAATTAGAGCCCATCAACTTGAAAATGCGTTTCTTACATTGGACCCCAATAAGTTTTCTTCCATTGAAGATTTTTGTCCAAGTTCAAGACCCTTAGACTTCTCTTGGAAGTTGTTAAGGTTAAGAAAGAAGATGGTAGCCTTATCTATTCCATTCTTACTAAGTTGGGACCAGCCTATTCTATGTTTGTTTCCACCTTCCATTCTACTAGAGAAGCATTTATTTCTCAAGGACAAAACTACAAGTCCCCCTCTTTTGATTCCTTTTGTGATTATTTAATAAGAGAACAAAAAAACTCTTACATCTTGGTCTTATTAATCTTGGAAACTCTTCTAAGAAAGAGTTAGCCACCCAACATCAACCAAATTCAAAAAATTCTAAGAAGAAGTACCCTAAAAATAATGGTCCTAAACCAAACAAGGGTCCTAAGAAATTTCAGTCTCAAAATGAAAAATCATTTCAAAAAAATGATAAGGCAAATTAAAGCAAAGGTAAGAAGACTGACAGACATTGCAACTTTTGTAATCGAGATGGCCACCTCAAATCCAAATGCTTTAATAAGATGGAATCCTTGGAAGATGTTATCACTCAGGTTGTTCCTAAGCTCCTGAAGGGATACGACTGAGGTAACCACAAACCAATCTTTGGATTGTAGGTTCTAGCCCACCTGCAATCAGAGAGGGCTCTCTCTTGATGATTTAGCTTTGTTGATGATGATTTTGGGCTAGTTATTGGGTTCAATGGGTTTTGTTTATGTTTGGATGGTGTTTGACTGGAAGGAAGATGCCTTCAGGCAAAGAGGCAATGCATAGAGTGATAAGTTTCAAACCATTGGGCATGGAGTCAAGGAGTAGGACCGCAGGTATGCTTTCTTGATCACAAGAGGAACGTGGAGCAAGGTAGCTGCACATGAAACAACCTTCAAGCTAAAAATATGGAGTGAAATGTAAGGAATGAGATGCAATTAAGAATCTCTCAATCAGCTTAACAGAGGGAAGGAAAATGAGCTCTATCTAGGGGCAGTTAAGAATCCATGGATAATTGTCATACATGGGGAATTAGGGCAAATATGATCCATGTGGAATTCATATTTATGCCTAAAACAGATGAAAAACATAAAGAAACAGCAGAAATTGAGCATAGAGTGCAATTAAACAAATTCTAAGCTAATATTTCTTTCTGCTATTTCGACCATGATTCATGAATGGAAAACAGAGGTAAGAAGCACTTATTGGGTCATGTACCAGCAAAAGAACTCCACAGCCACTCTTCAACAATTACACACAGTAAACAATCCATTCTCCAAGCTCGTAAGCAATCTTTGATTATAGAAATTATCAGATATACAGTGTGAGTCTCTGCTTAAGCAAAATATCCAACCAACAAAAACCAACCCTCTTCACATTGTTTAGGGTTGTCTTTATAGGTAAAATATCCAGAAGTATTTATTACAACTTGTTAGCGCTTGAAATTTGACCTCAGGCTGAGACAGGTAAACCTCAAGGCTACATCAAACCATTTAGCCTCGTAGCTAGCCCTACGGGGCAGGAGAAGGCTCTCTCTGGTCTATCTCGTAAAATATCCAATAGATGAGAAGACCAATAAGGTAACACTGATATTAGGCTAGTAAACTGATCAGAAAGATTGATTTTGGGGTTTTTGGGTTTTTGGTGGCAAATTGAGGAGAGGGCAATTTTGGGTGCGGGGATGGGACGCAGTTTATGCAGGGGGTTCCTGGGTTCGAGGTAGGAGACAGTGTTGATGCCTTTAACTGAAGTGGATGGTCAGGAATGAAAGAAAGAGAGCCAAAGAGAGCAAACAATAACTTTGAATTCTCTTTAGACAGTAGAAAACATTGAAATTAAACAAACTTAAAAGCAGAGCATGGCAAGCATGAATTCTTACTTTAACACTTCATTTGTTTAATGTGCAGACGTAAAGAAAGGAAATGAATCATATAACAAAACTTACAATAACATTGAGAAACACACCATCAACACATGAGTCCACAAGAATCCCAAAGAGGACTGCAAAACCCTGGTCTTCCTTAGCCAAAAATTGTAGAGATACAATGAAATAATACAATGATAGCT
>APFE030577828.1:13681-31886 GCA_000404065.3 Pinus taeda
TATAAACTTGGAAACCAATTCATTCATTTAATTTTTACCCTTTTCATGAATGAATCTTCTAGAAGAGTTACATAAGGGTAAAAGTGTCTAAAAAGTACCATAATTACATCAAAGAGAATCATCATTTACCTCAAAAAGTCAAACTGAGTCAAATCTGCGTTTTTTGGGCTGTACAGTGCATTTCTGGACAATTCTGCCTGACGGGTCGCGCCCCCCTACCTGACGGGTTGCGCCCCTTTGGAGCCATGTTTGGGGCACTTTCAGGTAGCCAAATTGAGTAAACGTGGGCTTGGTGGAAAGGTCTGTGAGTCTACTTTCCAACCCAAGTAGAATTTTTGAATTTGGAGTTCATTTGCCCTGTCAAAAATCAATTCTCCCAAGACAGCTTTCTGCAGTTCAAAAAAGCGGCAGAAAGTCAAATTTTGCATGTTTTTTTATTTTCTGGAGGCCCAAAACTTCACAAAATCTCAATTCCATCCATGAGCATATGTAACTTCTCATGAAAAATCTGGAAATGCTGAGTGTTTGCAAAATGGATTTGCCGGGATGAAGGGTCTCACGGGGAGTGAGACCCGTTAATGGAGAAAACCTGTAAATTGCCTGAAAAAACCAAAATTTACCCAAAATGCTCAAAATTTTTTGAGATTTGTGTTGTGGCTAGGCTATTTAGTGCCTTGGTCCTTGAGTGAAGCCTCGGCCAAGATATGGAGGGGATCGGGCCTCATTCTCCGTTTTAGTGCCTCGGTCAACTGCCTTGGATCTAGCGATTGTAATTTTGACATTTCTCTACAACCATGACACCTGTGCAAAAAGTGAAGGAGGTTTTTCGTCTTTGGCATGTTGTGGACAAAATCTCTCTCAGTTTTCCCAAATTCATATTTTATTGCTCTGAAATACCATTTGAGTGAAACTTATCCCGATGTGTGAAACAAGGAATTTTGTCGAAATGAAGTGAAATGAAGGGGATAAGGGGGTTCTAAATTCTTGGGGAAATTTTTGGAAGTAGGGAGGGATGTTAGGAAGTAGGGGAAAGTGGAATCTCGGAGATTGAGTGAGGGGAAGAGGTCCAAAAGGGAAAAACGCAGGCCCAACCTAGAAAATTGCCAAGTTGTAGCTAGAAACTAGGGTTTGTGCGAAAATGAGGAATTTGGGGAATCTCAGTGGTGGGAAGCATTTGGTAAGGTACTTTAAGGATAGGGGAAGGTGTATGAACATCAGGAAACAAGTTTTGCCGATGATTTGACCGTCCAAGAGAAATTGCCTTCAAAACCCTAGGAGAGGGAAATGACCTTACCTAGGCGCAACTGAAGCATGAACAAGGTGTAAAATGACTCTTTAGACACTGAGATGATAATGAAAACCCTATGAATGATGATAGACTCAGCTGAATAGTGACATAGATTGGCATTTGGGCAACTTTGAAAAGAGTGAGAGCAAACCCTAGACCTAATGCCTAGTGACCAAATTTTGCATGAAGACTCACTGAAATGACAAAATTTGACCTTGACACTTCACAATCACTTTGTAAGAGCATATTTGATCACTGGAGGAAGGCTGGAAACACTGACACTAACACAACTGACCTAAACAGGTCTGCGGGGAAAAGCTTTTAAACCTAAACTTGTGCTGAAATTAAATGCAAATAAAATATCTATTGAGCTGCACCAGAAGCAGTTGGATCAAAAAGAGTTAATGTAGTGTCCTCTGTGACTTGGTGTAGTGTTGCAATAATTGTGCTTTGAGCTTTAGTCCACTGATCTTATGTGCGTTTTAATGTGCAGTCACTATGATGATGAGCTTTGAATGGTTCCTTAACTGCTTCTTGACTTTTAAGGATCTCTTTTAATGTTTTATTCGCCTCGAGCCCTGAGAAAATCTTCACTAATACACTTCGCCGCAACATTGATACACTTTGCCGCTACCTGATCTTATCTAGGATGGATTTTGGCTTCACATTTGCTCTGATACTCTTTAATGCCTAAATCGGGCCTCTCACTTTATGCTGATATGCTAAAACCATTAAATCAGGCCTTTTCTGCCATTTTCAGTGCAAAAACGGCTGAGGAATCAAAAGATTCCCCAAAGATTCCCCAATTTGGCCCATTTCCCATAGCGATGTGCTAATCGCACATTGAAAACTGCCTTAGAATTTGAATCCAGGCCTCCTAAGATGCATTTTCGTGCTTGCGCGCCCTTCTTTGGCGGGTGACATCAGTGGTGGGTCCTGGTACGGTGGATGACGTCAGCGGGGTGACGTGGCAGGGCGTTGGATGGTGCGGTGCCTGATATGTTTTTGTGATGCGATAGCGATAACTGAAATGCTGCGATTTGCGATGAATTTGCAATGAAACATGTCTTAACGATAAATCATGTTTTAAACGATATATATGAATAAATGGAGGCATGTGGTGAGGAAGTATTTGTGATGCGATATGCTCTCTTGATGCAATAGCAATGTCAAATCGAAGCAAAAGGAAGCGGCATGCATTTTGGGAACATGACTCTTGCGACCACCGATTGCCGACTTGTGATATCGCATTGGCTAAAGGGGAAGGGGCATATATATGTGGCATATAGCATTGCGATATGTCGATTTGTGAAATGGCATCGGCGAAGCTTCCATCGAGGAGGACAAAAATGAGCAACATTAGCCTTGATACCTTCGACTGCGATATCGCATCGGAGGGGGATCCAAAGGGATTAGAAGAATGTTAAGGCAGTTGGCAAGGGTTATTGCGATCGGAAGAAGGGTATATATGCTTTTGAAGAGTATTTGAGGCCTCGGAAGGGGTCTGATAACCTAAAAAAAGGAATTTCATGCTTTGGAAGGAGTCCATTGCATTGGAAGATGGTTTTAAAGGGGCAAAATAAGGGTTCTAGCTATGTTTCAGGCAAACTTAGCAATTCCCAAGTGTACTTATGGTTATTTTTCAACCAGCGGGAGGGGATAAGTATATAGGGGAGTTATTAACATTGTTTTAGTAGGGGGAAGGGGAGATAGATAGGGAGTTACATAATACAGTTAGAAATTAATATGATAATGACAAGAAAGCGCCAAGTTTTAGATACCTTAGGCTTAACAGGGGAGATAGAACTTTGTAGAGGACATATGAACACTCCTTAAGTAAAGCAGATCTTTACCAAGGAAGTTGATATGAAAGATGATGAAACTAAGAGGCATCAAGCAGATCTTGCCCTCTTTGGGGAAGTTAGTGAATGATTTTGGGAACGAGGAAGAAGGGGAGTTAGACATGTGTCGCTTGAGTCCTTCAAATGGAAATTGCCTGATAATTGTGACTTGAACAGATATGACACTTGAAAACATGAAATTGATCACAATCATTGATTCTGCAACCACAAAACTACCTACCCAACCTACTTACCTAGCATTTTTTCTTCTTTTTGGTTTGGGTGCATTTAGACTTGCAGACCCAGCTTTTCAACTTTTTCTTTTTCTATCCTCCTATCTACATCTACACTTATTTCATCCAGGGGCTCAGATTAAGTTGTTGAGCACCCTTGCTTCTCTACCTATCTAAGAATCTGCCAAGATTAAACTGTTTGGACAAATGGTGTTTCTCTATATTCTAAAACAGTAAATTGAAACCTAGGGAGACCAAGATTAAACTGTTTGGATCTCCCTTTAGCCAAAATATTCAAAAATGGGGTAACTCATCAAAATTGGAATACAGCAGTGGCACTTAGACTAGCACATTCTCATGGCATCCTTCTTTGGCTTTTGTCGCAAATATGGAACATTGCAGCATGCAAAGAATGACATATTTGGCATGTAAAAATGTCAATCATGAAAGATGAGTAACCTACTGCAGCAGGAGGCTAACAGTGGCTCCACTTGGGGATGGGTTTTCCTTGTGAAAAGTCAAGAACAGCAGGTTAGACTGCATGGATCTTCTATTGTTGCTGTAACTTGAAACTTTTTAGTGCTGACTGTTGGATAATGGAAACTTTTGGAATGAGAGCAGCACTTTCCCTCAACTGATTTGCTTGTGACCTATGTAGCACCGCCTGCTTTCTTCTGCGTGCTCTATCATCTTGATTGTTTACAAAAATAAAACAAAGTGCTGATATATACAAATATTTATGTACAGACATAATATCGTTGGGTGATTCTTCAACACAAGGGATCATGATAATGCGTTAACATTCGACCATTTACAGGGCCATCTTCAGCTGTGCTGCCATCTACTGATTTGAGAAAATATGTATTATTGCCTTGCACAACGCTGGTAATGAATGGACCTTTCCAAATAAAATCAAATTTTGCATGTTTGCCTTTGTCTTCTCTTCGTGAATCCCACCTTAGAACTTTTCTGCCAACACAGAAATCCTCAGCCTTGGCTCTCTTATCAAACATCTTTTTGAGCTTTTCCTGCAAAGTCTGAGCTCTGTCATACACCTGCTCTCTGGTTTGTTGAAGGTGAATGGTGTGATTAATTCTTCTTTGAATGTCATTTGGTTCAGCCTGAATCTCCTGTAATATCTTGATAGTAGGAATGCCGAGTGATGAAGGAAATCTGGCTTCCATGCCATATAGTAGCTCATAAGGGCTCATCCCAATGGATTTCTTGGTTGAAAGTTTGTCTGCCCACAGGGCATTTATGAGCTTCCTATGCCAATTCTTTTTGTTCTCTTCCAGCACTTTCTGTATGATGTTGATGAGGCTTTTGTTGGATGATTCGGCCAAACCATTACCTTGAGGATAATAAGCTGAAGAGTGGCCCAAGGTAATGTGAAATTTATGGTAGAAGTTGATCATCTTTCTAGATTTGAAAGCAGCAGCACTGTCAGTGATGATTTTCTCAGGGCAGCCAAATCTATAAAGGATATTGTCCTCAAGGAATCGGATAATAGTGGAGTCATTAGCTTGCCTACATGGGATGGCCTCAATCCACTTGGTGAAATAGTCTGTGGCTATTAGAATCCACTTGTGCAGGCCTGAGGATGATGGGTGGATCTCTCCAATGAAGTCAAGACCCCATTGTTGAAAATGCTTTTCGGTTGAGATAGGCTTAAGGGGAAAAGGAAGCAATTTTCTTTTTCCTTCAAAGATTTGGCATTTGTGACATGAGACAGTAAATTTTTTGACATCTGCAAATAGAGAGTGCCAATAGTAACCAGCCCTTAAAATCTTGTCAGCAGTGGACTTCCAATATAAATGTCCTCCACAGTCTCCTGAATGAAACTCTTTCATGATGTTGTTGGTTTCATTTATGGTTAAACAGTTTAGCAGTATTCCTTCATGATTTTTCCAAAATAAGGCACCGTCTAAGATACAAAACTTTAAAGCTTTCATTTTCAAAAATCTTTTCTTGGTTCTAGACAATCCTAGGGGAGCACATAGGTTTAACAATACAAAGAAAATATCAGCGTACCATGGGGATTGTAAAAAGGTTTCACTGATCTGTGGAGTCGCCAGCTCCTGTTCATTGTCCAGCAGGTTGATGTCTAAGGCCTAAAAATTTGTTTCGGACATTACCTTGGCTAAACCTTCTCCCTTTATCAGCTTTGTGGGTTTTATCTCAATTTCATATTCAAGAATATTGGAAATTCATTTGCCTCTTTTCCCTTCTATGCCTTCTTGAGTTAATATGTCTTTTACAACAACATTTGGCACATAAGCAATCACATGTGAATATAAAATGTAAAATTGGAAATATTTAATTGCTTTAACAAGAGCATAGGCCTGCTTCTCCATGATTTGGTACTTCAAGGGCACATCTCTAAGGGCTCTGCTGAAAAAAGCAATTGGCTTTTCATTTCCCTGGTCGTCCTTTTGCAAAAGGATAGTAGCTATGGTGTGTTTAGATGCAAATGAAAAGATGATAAAATCCTTGTCAAATTGTGGACTTGTGAGTACAGGCGTTTGAGTCAAGGAAGCTTTGATACTCTCAAAAGCCTACTTGGTTTCCAGAGACCATCTTACCTTAGCATCCTTTTTTAATATGTTACTTAACAGTCTTATCAGTTCTACTAAGTTTGGGATAAATCTCCTTAGGAAATTGATCTTTCCAAGGAATGCTTGCAACTCTTTTATGTTTCTTGGGTATGGAATTTTAAGGATTGCTCGAATTATTTCCAGATCAATTCTGATACCGTATTTTCAGATGATGTGGCCTAGCAACTTACCTTCCTCAAGGCCAAACAAGGACTTCTTGGGGTTCAAGGAAATGCCATATTTCCTGCATGTCATGAAGATCTGCCTTAAGTGTTTGAGATGCTCTTGATCAGATTTAGAGAAAGGGGTTAGGTCATCAAGGTAAACAACAAGGAAGTCATGGATTTCCTTGGCAAATGCAATATCCATTGCCCTTTGAAAGGTAGCACCAGCATTTTTTAGCCCAAAAGGCATTTTAACATACATAAATGTTCCCCAGGGTGTGGTGAAGGCCGTTTTGTCTTGGTCATCTGGGTGAACAAGTATTTGATGGAATCCTGAAAGTCCATCTAGTAAAGAAATTCTAGATGCGCCCACTACTCTTTGTAGGATATGGTCCATTTTGGGCAAAGGGTAGTGGTCTTTTAGAGAGACTTGGTTTAAGTTCCTTAGGTCTACGCATAGTCTGATGTCTCCTGATTTTTTCCTTGTGGAAACCAAATTAGATACCCATTCAAAAAATCTGATGGGTGCTATAATACTTGCTTCAAACATTCTCTTCACTTCCTTCTCAATGAGGGGAAGAAGCATAGGGTTTATTCTTCTAAGTTTCTGCTTGAATGGTTTTTGATTTGGTTTTAAGGGAATGGCGTGTTGAATCACTGAGGTTTCATAGGACTTCAAGTCCTCATAACTCCAAGCAAATACATCTTGGAACTCTTTGAACAAATCCACATACTTTGGTTTTTTATCAAGGGGCAGATTTTTGGACAATTTAATTATTTTGGGCTTCTCTGTTGTTCCTATGTTATGTTCTTCTATAGCAGCATCTAAAGGCTCCATTTTTGGCTTTTTGGGCACATCATTGTCATCAAACATATCTTCTAATGGAGTGAGGCCAACAGGCAAAAAGTTATTCTTTAGATCAATGAACTCGGCCTCTGCTTTGGTTGTTTCCTCTAAATGCATTTGTTTCAACTCTTCTATGTTTGCATTGTCAAAAACAGTTGGGCTCAGGATTTGTTTTGCTGTTGCAGCTGTTACAATCTGCTGATTTTCATTTGTTTGTTGTTGGGAATCATTCATGGCCTCCATGTCAATGTTTGAATTTGAAAACTCGCCCTCAAGAGTGAGGAAATTGTTAATCTGGGCATCATTTTCAAATACTTGCCAATCTCTAATATTGCTAGGAACAGTGGGCCTATGTTTTATTTCCACAGTAAAATGGTGATTTGGCTCAAAGGGAAGTTTGCATGTGCTAGCAAAAGTGGCTAGGTTGTGTGCATGAATGTTATGGTTTCTAGAAATCTTGGCAAGCTCGTATTTAGCGAAGGTATTAAGTATATATGTGGCAGTATTCCTATAGGCCCTCATTCTATTGTCATTGGTAACAAAGTTACTTTCATTTGTTGTATGATTAAATCGAAGTCACCTATAATGGAAACTTTTGTAGCTCCTAAAACCTTGAGCAATTTTATCCCTAAGAGGAGAGCTTCATACTCTGCCATGTTGTTGGTACATCTGAAATTTAGTCTGTAGGCATGGCCTTCTGCATGATTTTCATGTGTATTGTGAATCCATACACCTGCCCCTGCTCCTAACTTGTTGACAGAACCATCAAACTCTAAATACCATGTGACTTCTTGTTTGTGGTTTGTATCAAGAGTTTCAGTCATTTTAGGATTGGGCAAATCTAACATTTCTGTTTGAGGAGGTTCTTCTTGTTTATTGGTTGCCTTAACTGTTGTGACTATTTCATGGGCACGGGCAACCGGTTCTTCATTTATGCATGTCTCTAGCTCTGAAGCTAAAGGCCTCTCATTAGTTGGAGGATTGTTGTCATCATTAAAAAGAATAAATGAATCCATATCAGAATGGATTGAATAAATTGGAAAATTTTGGGGCTTCTCCTCACTACTCACCACATACTTCATGAGTGTTTCTCTGTACAATCTCTTTGGTTGCCCAAAGACAGAAATAGTGGCATAAGAGAGGTCAAGTTGGAGGGATCCATGGAGTTTTTCTCCCCATGATCTTGATAGGAGCATGCCATATTTTGTTGGGATGTCAGCAACTACTACGTCCATTAGGATTGTCTTGTTGGGAAACTGGACTAAAGACACACAAAGGTCTTTAATTAAGCCTAAACACTTGACCTGACTTGAGTCAAAGGAGTATAGATCTTTGTAGGGCCTTGTGACATCAAGGTTTAGCTTTTCCATTACAGCTTTGGGCATAAGATTGTGTGAGCACCTGAGTCAAACATAGCATTGTGCAAGATTTTGTCATGTATGTGCAAACTGACATAAAAGGGTGGAATAGATCCATATGTTGTTTTTCCATCAACTTCTGGACCAAACAGCAGCTCAGGGGTATCATCTAAAACATTTACATCATCCCTGACCTCTGGTAGTTGAAGTGGCCTTTGAATTTGTTGCTTGTACACATCATGTTTGGCAAGTTATGAGAGGGGGATGGATATTTTAAGTTTTCCAATCTCTGCTTCTAAATTAAAGGGTTTTTCCAAAGGAATCTTTGGGTTAGCAATAGCAAATTTCTCCTTTTCCAGAATACTCTCTGTGTTTTCCTTTGGACTGTCTATGTTATGGTGAATGACAGTTTGTGGTATTTCTGTTTTGGGAAGGCTTTTTGGAGTGTTTTTCAAATTTTATTTTGAGGAAGAAGGAGGTATAGGCTGATCAATAGGAGGCTGTATGTCTGATATGTCCTCTACAGTCACTTGATGCGGGTTTGGGACAGCAATATCAGCTAGTTCTGTTATGGAAACCTTTCCTTTAATCTTATTGGGTTGTTTGTTGTCCTTTGCTTTGCTAGGTGCAGGGATATCAATGGTTCTTGTTCTCAGCTTATATTGTTTGTGGACCTCATATACAACAGAATCATAACCTTGTTTAAAATCAAAAGACTCTCCCGTCTTGGTCTGAAATTGTTTTACATTAGGGTAGTCTTGGTCTTCTTGAGTGAGAAAGATTTGCTGCTGATTTTTCAAATCTATCAAGTTCATGTGAATCTCTTCTGCTGGCTCACTGGATGTGGATGCCTCTGCGTAGTTTTCTTGGAAAGGAGGCCTAATGTCATGGTCGGGACTAGCCCTTCCAGCATTTGTGGTTTGATTTTTCCTAAAGTTTGGGTTCCTTATGGTGTTGGGTTGTTGTCCTTCCCATGATGATTTCCTCTCAACACTTTCTACTCTGTCTCCTAGCCTATGCATGTCATTGATAATAGCATCTAACTTCTGATCTAAGGCTGAGGGTTCTTCCTTAAAGGTAGTTCTTCTCTCGATTCTAGCTCTGTTTCTTTTGGCAATTAGGTTTGCCTCCACACTAACAGCAACATTTTTCATCTCTGAAAGGTTTTGTGGGGCTCTTTCCCTTAACTGATAAGCCATTTCGGCGTCAAAACCATTAGGGAATTTGTACAAAGCAAGATTAGGGGGAGGTCTTAAGTTCTGTGGTATTACATTATAAACATTGTTAAATCTTGCACAATAGTCCAAGACAGTCTCCTGAGGGCCTCTTTTGATAGTGTCATACTCAGATAATATGTGCAAGGGGTCCTTCTTCTTCTCCCATCTGTTGATAAACGACTAATATAAGGCTTCAAGGTCTACTATGGAATTGGCTGGGAGTGCCCTAAACCAAGTCCTAACATCTCTGGTCAAACTTTGGACAAAAATCTTCATTCTCACACTATCATCGTCAATCTCATAAGTCTCAAAGTAATCCTGCATTTTATTTGTGTGCTGAAGGGTTGTGCAGGCATTTGTGCCATCAAAATAAGTTATTTTTGTCTGATAATCTTGAGGCATAGCCCCGAGATTCGTAGGCAGCTGTAAAGGTGCATATCTATTAGCCATATTAACAAGGATAAGTGGAACAACCAGGACAAGTGGAACAACTGGAGTAACTGGGATAATCGGAGTAGTAGTGGTAGTATGAGTAAAGGATGGAGGTGTAGAAGAGGTGCCTGGGGAAGTGGATGATGAACAAGGGGAAGTTGGGGTTGAACGAAATAAAACTTTGACTGGGGTTGGAACACAGCTTGGCTGAACTGTTTCCGGACCATAAGGAGTAGAGTTTTCTCGATGCTCTTGCTTCCTAAGGATTTTAGAAATTAGGTTCGGGTTTTCAAAAGTAGCTGGGGGATTTGGGTATGGATTCGACCTGGTATATCGTGGGTGTCTCTTGGGAGTGAGCTTCTAGCTTGTTTTTTGGGAATTTTTCTAACAATACAGATTAAACAGAAACTTTCAAAGGTCAGTTTCTTCCTGTGCGGAGCTTGGACTGGATGTGAGAGTTTATCTGAGGATGTTCCCCAGTGGAGTCGCCATTATGTTATCACTTAGGCTGTCCCTAAGCTCCTGAAGGGATACGGCCGAGGTAACCACAAACCAATCTTTGGATTGTAGGTTCTAGCCCACCTGCAATCAGAGAGGGCTCTCTCTTGATGATTTAGCTTTGTTGATGATGATTTTGGGCTAGTTATTGGGTTCAATGGGTTTTGTTTATGTTTGGATGGTGTTTGACTGGAAGGAAGATGCTTTCAGGCAGAGAGGCAATGCATAGAGTGATAAGTTTCAAACCATTGGGCATGGAGTCAAGGAGTAGGACTGCAGGTATGCTTTCTTGATCACAAGAGGAACGTGGAGCAAGGTAGCTGCACATGAAACAACCTTCAAGCTAAAAAGATGGAGTGAAATGTAAGGAATGAGAGGCAATTAAGAATCTCTCAATCAGCTTAATAAAGGGAAGGAAAATGAGCTCTATCTAGGGGCAGTTAAGAATCTCTGGATAACTATCATACATGGGGAATTAGGGCAAATATGAGCCATGTGGAATTCATATTTATGCCTAAAACAGATGAAAAACATAAAGAAAGAGCAAAAATTGAGCATAGAGTGCAATTAAACAAATTCTAAGCTAATCTTTCTTTATGTTGTTTAGACCATGATTCATGAATGGAAAACAGAGGTAAGAAGCACTTATTGGGTCATGTACCAGCACAAGAATTCCACAGTCACTCTTCAACCATTACACACAGTAAACAATCCATTCTCCAAGCTCGTAAGCAATCTTTGATTATAGAAATTATCAGATATACAGTGCGAGTCTCTGCTTAAGCAAAATATCCAACCAACAAAAATCAACCCTCTTCACATTGTTCAGGGTTGTCTTTATAGGTAAAATATCCAGAAGTATTTATTACAGTTGACCTAAACAGGTCTGCGGGGAAAATCTTTTAAACCTAAACTTATGCTGAAATTAAATGAAAATAAAATATCTATTGAGCTGCGCCAGAAGCAGCTGGATCAAAAAGAGTTAATGTAGTGTCCTCTGTGACTTGGTGCAGTGCTTTTGCAATAACTGTGCTTTGAGCTTTGGTCCACTGATCTTATGTGAGTTTTAATGTGCAGTCACTGTGATGATGAGCTTTGAATGGTTCCTTAACTACTTCTTGACTTTTAAGGATCTATTTTAATTTTTTATTCACCTAGAGCCCTGAGAAAATCTTCACTGATACACTTCGCCGCAACACTGATACACTTTGCCGCTACCTGATCTTATCTGGCATGGATTTTGGCTTCACATTTGCTCTGATACTCTTTAATGCCTGAATCGGGCCTCTCACTTTATGCTGATATGCTAAAACCATTAAATTGGGCCTTTTCTGCCATTTTCGGCTTTAAAATGGCTGAGGAAACAAAAGATTCCCCAATTTGGCCCATTTCCCGTAGCGATGCGCTAATCGCGCATCGAAAACTGCCTCAGAATTTGAATCCGGGCCTCCTAAGATGCATTTTCGTGCTTGCGCGCCCTTCTTTGGCGGGTGACGTCAGCGGTGGGTCCTGGTACGGCGGATGATGTCAGCGGGATGACGTGGCAGAGTGAAGTGGCAGGGCATTGGATGGTGCAGTGCCTGATATGTTTTTGCAATGCGATAGCGATAATTGAAATGTTGCGATTTGCGATGAATTTGCAGTGAAACATGTCTTAATGATAAATCATGTTTTAAACGATATATATGAATAAATGGAGGCATGCGGTGAGGAAGTATTTGTGATGCGATATGCTCTCTTGATGCGATAGCAATGTCGGATCAGAGCAAAAGGAAGTAGCATGCATTTCGGGAACATGACTCTTGCGACCACCGATTGCCGACTTGTGATATCGCATCGGCTAAAGAGGAAGGGGCATATATATGTGGCATATAGTATTGCGATACGCCGATTTGCGAAATGGCATCGGTGGAGATTCCATCGAGGAGGACAAAAATGAGAAACATTAGCCTTGAGACCTCCGACTGCGATATCGCGTCAAAGGGGGATCCAAAGGGATCGGAAGAATGTTAAGGGAATCGGAAAGGGTTATTGCGATCGGAAGAAGGGTATATATGCTTTTGAAGAGTATTTGAGGCCTCGGAAGGGGTCCAATAACCTAAAAAAAGGAATTTCATGCTTTGGAAGGAGTCCATTGCATTGGAAGATGGTTTTAAAGGGGAAAAATGAGGGTTCTTGCTATGTTTCCGGCAAACTTAGCAATTCCCAAGTGTATTTATGGTTATTTTTCAACCAGGGGGAGGGGATAAGTATATAGGGGATTTATTAACATTGTTTTAATAGGGGGAAGGGGAGATAGATAGGGAGTTACATAATAGAGTTAGAAATTAATATGATAATGACAAGAAAGCGCCAAGTTTTAGAGACCTTAGGCTTAACAGGGGAGATAGAACTTTGTAGAGGACATATGAACACTCCTTAAGTAAAGCAGATCTTTACCAAGGCAGTTGATATGAAAGATGACGAAACTAAGAGGCATCAAGCGGATCTTGACCTCTTTGGGGAAGTTAGTGAATGATTTGGGGAATGAGGAAGAAGGGGGAGTTAGACATGCGTCGCTTGAGTCCTTCAAATGGAAATTGCCTGATAATTGTGACTTGAACAGATATGACACTTGAAAACATGAAATTGATCACAATCATTGATTCTGCCACCACAAAACTACCTACCCGGCCTACTTACCTAGCATTTTTTCTTCTTTTTGGTTTGGGTGCACTTAGACTTGCAGACCCATCTTTTCAACTTTTTCTTTTTCTGTCCTCCTATCTACATCTACACTTATTTCATCCAGGGGCTCAGATTAAGCTGTTGAGCACCCTTGCTTCTCTACCTATCTAAGAATCTTCCAAGATCAATCTATTTGGATAGATGGTGTTTCTCTATATTCTAAAACAGTAAATTGAAACCTAGGGAGACCAAGATTAAACTGTTTGGATCTCCCTTTAGCCGAAATCTTCAAAAATGGAGTAACTCATCAAAATTGGAATACAGCAGTGGCACTTAGACTAGCACATTCTCATGGCATCCTTCTTTGGCTTCTGTCGCAAATATGGAACATTGCAGCATGCAAAGAATGACATATTTGGCTTGTAAAAATATCAATCATGAAAGATGAGTAACTTGCTGCAGCAGGAGGCTAACAAAAGAAACAATGAAGAAGCATAACATCCATTTGGAGCACTCTTCAACTTCAAATTCATCTTCAGGAATATCACTTTCTGCATGTGGTTGTCAAGCATCTCGTTCTGGTTATGCACTAAATGTCTCTTCTTCTTCTCATTCTCATGAGTGGCTCATTGATTCTAGAGCCTCTTATCACGTGGCCAAAAACAAAGCCATGTTTTCTTCTTTAAATGATTCTAACACCAAAAATATATATGCTGGTGATGATAGATATCTTAGTGTTGTAGGGACTAGAACTATTCATCTAGACAATGGTCAATTTAATGATGTATTATGTGTTCCAACCTTATCCTGCAACCTTCTATCTGTATATCAGATAACTCATTCAGGTGAAGGTGAAATCGTTGAATTTTCACCTCACAATGTTGTAATTAAGGACCTAAGAGATCCTAGAAAGATTTTAGCTACTAGCATTGCTGATGATTCTACAAGGTTGTATAAGTTTAACAAATTTGGGTCATCAACTCTCCCCTCGGTATTTGTTTCTCATAATTATGAAGTGAGAAAACTTTGGCATGAGATATTTGGTCACTTAAACTATCACTCCGTTCAAAATGTATGTAAAGAAAATATGGTGACAGGTCTTCCTATGGTATCTTGTAGAGATGGTGTTTGTTCTAGATGCGTACTCGGAAAATATAATTGGGATAGTTTTGTAAAACATGCATCTTGGCATGCCTCAGCCAATTTACAGCTTGTGCTTAGTGATTTATGTGGTCCACTTCTAGTTGTTTCATTCTCTCGCTACAGGTATCTCTTAACTTTCATTGATGATTTCTCCAGACGCCCTTAGGCATACTTCTTAAAACTCAAGCATGAAGTATTTAACATTTTCTTGGCCTTTAAGGCCTTTGTTGAGAAACAATCTGGACATCAAATTCTTAAGCTAAGATCTGATAATGGTGGAGAATATGTTAACAACAAATTCATCAACTTTTTCACTGAGCATGGAATTCAATTGCAACATATTGTTCCATATACTCCACAACAAAATGGTGTAGTTGAAAGGAAGAATCACACTTTAAAGGAAATGGCTAATTGTATGTTTCAATATAAAGGACTTAGTCTTAAGTTTTGGGCAGAAGCAATTAATTGTGCTAATTACAGAGTAAATCACACTCCTACTAAGGTTTTAAAGAATATCACTCCAGAAGAAGCATGGAGCTCAATTAAACCAGATGTAAGTCACTTTCATTTTTTTGGAATTGAAGCATGCACCCATATTCCTTATGAGAAACATAAAGCCTTAGAACATAAGAGTGAAAAATGTATTTTTGTTGGATATTTTGAAGATGTCAAAGGATATAGACTTATTCCATGTAAGTCCAAAAATGTTATCATTAGAAGAGATGTAAAGTTTGTTGAAAATATATCGGCTTACGAGCCTAGTTTGGTGCATGTGCCACCTCTCTCCATCCCTTCTACTTTTGAAAATATTTCTTCTTCCAATGATGACAGCGAGGATGACAATCCTCCCCCACCTTCTTAGGATCCTCCTTCAGCTCCTTAGCTTCCAAAATAGGTCTATGCTACTCGGGATGCAGCAGGTTCTCTTACAGGTGATCCTACATATTAGCGACGTACACGTTCTCAGTTTGATAGAGCCTCTTCTTTACTGGCTCAAGCTCCAGTGAATTATGATCCTGACACCTTTGCATAAGCTTCATGCCATCCAGATTGGGACACAGCTATGAATGAAGAATATTGTTCATTATTGGCAAATGATACATGGGATCTTCTTCCTCTTCCAAAGGGACGAAAACTTGTTAGATGCAAATGGGTTTAAAGAACCAAGTATGGACCAAATGGAAAAGTTGATAAACATAAAGCTCGTCTTGTTGCTAAGGGTTTTTCACAAGTTAAATGGAATTGAATATACTGAAAACTTCTCCCCTATTGCCAAAATGAACTCTATCCGCCTTGTTCTTTCCCTTGTTGCCTCTTTCAAATGGGAAGTCCATCAGATGGATGTTAAATCTCCCTTTTGCATGGGGACTTACATGAAGAAATCTATATGGAACAACCTCCTGGCTTTATGAAAATAGACTCCAGCCTTGTATGTCGGCTTAAGAAATCCCTTTATGGTTTGAAGCAAGCCCCTCGGGCTTGGTATGCTAAAATGGATAGCTTTCTTTCAGATATTGGCTTTTCTAGGTGTCATTTTGACAATACTGTCTACACCAAGAAAGTGGGTAAGTCTATATCATTCGTGTTCTTTATGTTGATGATATTGTCCTTACTGGTAGAGATCCAAACCTTATAAACCATGTGAAGTCCAACCTTAAAAAGAAGTTTGAAATGACAAACTTAGGACACTTGCATTATTTTCTTGGTCTTCAAGTCTTGCAATCCAAGGAAGGTATCTCCCTTTCCCATTCCAAGTATGCCTGTGATATTCTACGCCACTTTCACATGGAAGATTGTAAGCCAACCACTTCTCCCTTTCAATCTGGAGCCAAAATTTCAGTCACTTGTACTTCCCCTGAAGTTGATGCTACCTTATACCATCAACTTGTAGGAAAACTTTTGTATCTGACCCATACCCGTCCTGACCTTTCCTGTCTTGTTGGCCTTATTTCTCGGTTTATGTAAAAACCCACATGGAATTCATTGGAAAGAAATTAAAAGAATACTTCATTATGTTCAAGGTACAATTCAGTTGGGATTCATTGCAGTGGAGAAGCATCTCCTCTATTGGTTGGTTTCATTGATTCTGATTTGGTTTGTGACCCTGATGATCATAAGAATATTGCAGGTTATGTCTTCACTCTTGGTTCTAGACCTATTACATGGTCTTTCAAGAAACAAAGTTCCATTTCTCTTTCTTCAGTAGAAGCAGAGTATCATGGCACGTAGAAGCTAGTAAGGAAGCCATGTGGATCCGTCAGATCCTGTCAAAGTTTGGCTTTCAACAGCAACATTCGACTACACTTTGGTGTGATAATCAACGTGTCATTCAACTATGCAAAGATCCAGTCCAACATCAGCACAACAAACACATTGAACTACACATGCACTTCATCAGAAAGCTCATTCATGACCATGTTCTTGAAGTGCAATATTGTTCAATAGGTGATGAAGTTGCAGATATCTTTACAAATGCTCTCACAGACGCTAATTTTACTAAACTTCGATTTATGGTTGGAGTTCAGTAAGTTGTCACTAAGGGGGGATAGACTCTAATGCCTCCTTCATTCTCCTATTGTGTCATATTTGTACATCCTTCAATCCTATCCCAAGTTGTTCTTATGGGGGTATGTTAAGATATTCTGACGCATAGGAAATAGTTAAGTATAACTTGGTCTAGTGTAGAGTTAGGTAAAATGTGTTTCTTTACTATGTACTTTTGTAACTTACAATCTGACGGTCATGATATGTTCTAGACATGAAGTGATCTGACAGTTCATTCTCTCCTCGAGATTACTGACACTAGATCTGTGGCTTAACACCAGATTGGTCCATGATCTCTATTTAAAGAGCATGGAGGGTCATTTGTAGGGTGACCGTTCATGAGAGAATCTTATGTAATTTTCTTTATTTTATTAATAAATTGCCTGAAGTAGCCGCTTTGGCACAAGTCATGGACTGTTTCCCTCTTTCATGGTTTTAACCACGTCAAGAATACTGGTGTATTGATCTATAATCTATTTGTCAACGGTGTCCTTTGGTGTTCTATTTGAGGAACTTACCCTATAAATTCCTACAGGGTGCAAAATGATGTGGGGGTGACACGTATTGGGCCTTTTGGACTCCCCCACCCCCATGGATAAAGTGGAATGGAGCTCGAGGGGGTGGAAAATGATGTAGGGGTGACACATATCAGGCCTTTCGGATCCCACCCATGGATAAAGTTGAATGGAGCTCAAGGGGCGAAAACACTTCCTCGTCAATGATCCGGGCGAGAAGATCTCGATAGTTGATTTGCGCAGTTAAATAATCTCGTTGATAAAACTAATATGCCGGCCTCCGAAATTTATTACAACCTTTGAAATGTTAAGGAATACTATACATTATTACAATTATTTAATCATGTTTAAACACATGATCAATTTATTCAAAACCAAATTAACTAATTTAAATCAAATTAATCAAATCTAGGGCGAATTTTGTAGGAATTTACAGGGTAAGTTCCTCAAACAGAACACCGAAAGGACACCGCTCACAAACAGATCACAGATCAATACACCAGTATTTTGACGTGGTTAAAACCCTCAGAGAGGGAAACAGTCCACGGCCTGCGCCAACGTGGCTACTACAGGAAATTTATTAATAAAAGAATGAAAATTTACATAAGCTTCTCTCATGCACGTGAACCTACAAATGACCCTCCATGCGCTTTAAATAGAATTCATGGACCAATCGGGTGTCAAGCCACGGATCAAGTGTCGGTAATACCGAGGAGAGAATGAACCGTCGGATCACTACATATCGTGTAAGTTACAAAATGTACAACGGTAAAGAAACACACTTTACCTAACTCTATACCTAACTCTATACTAGACCAAGTTGAACTTAACTATTCCTATGTGTCGGAATATCCTAACATCCCC
>APFE030577828.1:34041-50637 GCA_000404065.3 Pinus taeda
ACTAGCCCTTTTGGCAACAGCCCATGGAGTGCAGACTGAGGTCTCACTCGAAGTAGTATGGGAGGGTGCTAGAACCAAGTTTCTGCACCCTGGGGATGTCTGATGAGCTTCTGGAGGTCTGTGGTTTGACCCTGCGCACACGTCGCTACGTGCACTTGCTATTCCTTTGCAACCTGCGATGCTACTTCCGCACAACCCTACTTGGGGCACAACCCATATAATACCCAAGTTCCTTACTTATTCAATCTGTTATTACCTTATTACTTAGCTTCAACAAAGATATCAGTGCACGCGATAAATAAAACAATATAAATGTAAAGAAGGCAATGCATAACCAGATACACAGAAATAGGAATCAACTTCTCTTTATTATTCTTTGTTCAAGATTACAGACTTGACACTGCCTTGCGCACTCAGCTGCAGGGGTTCGTGCACTAGCTATAGAGCCTCTTCCTACTACTACGACCCAATACACTTAGACTCCTACTCTATGCTCAATTCTCTTCTCTACTTCACTATCTTTACAGCTTAGAGCCTTGCTCTATTTATACAATCCCATGGTCTGTAGACAATGGGTAGGATGACATGACTTTATATTATATTACAATGCTTTAGGGTGGACAACCCTATGAATTAACCTATACTTCGTGCTCCGCGCCCACAATTCACGAAGTATTACAAAACCTTTGACCAAAACTTGGGCTTTGAGCCCCAAAACATGCTATGGGGGGATTCCATGCCCAACAAAGTGGTATCACAGAATAAAAAGCTGGTACAGGTAATAGACAAAGCTTGCCAAAGGGTCCCGGAGTCGGCCATGCCAGCAGACATACCAATAGAGGCGCGCATCCAGAGGTTAGCAGTAGGGGTGAGTGAGGCACGGGAGGAAATGACAAAGGTTCAGCTGGAGCTGAACCTTTAGATTGCTGAGCTATGGTTAAAGGTGCAATTGTCCACCCCTCCAAAAGTCAGGGAACAATGTGCTAGCGCTATCATAATGGGATTGGACGAAATTGGCAGTGCTGTGCGAGATTGCACTAGCATGTTGGAAGAATCATTTGAGGTCCTCACAAATTTGCAGGAGGACCCCGACATCTAGCGCTTAGAGACAGAGGTGCGAGAGCTCCAACAAAATTATAACAATATCAAAGGAACTGTACAGATGGTGGCCCTCACTCAGAGGCTTGCGTGGATGCAATAGGCTAAAGCACTGAAGGAGCAGGTGGACGTGGCACGACACAAGGAAGCAGTCCTGAAGGTGCACGTTCAACCTTGGATCGATGAGACCTTCACCATCATAGTAGAAATTGAAGGCAAGCTCGGACACATGCAAGGATACATGCACTGATGTAGAGAAGCACTTCTGACACAGATGTCTTGGAACGACGTATGCAGTAGATCCAGCAAGCAACAACTCAGTGCGCTGCTGACCTTACCAGAGTTCAAGAACAATTGGAGGAACTCCACGCAAAGATCTCTGCATCGACAGAGTGACTCGAGGGTGAGTCACGATGTTTTTGTTGGGGGCCTGTTGGGCATGGAATCCCCCCAATGTATGTTTTGGGGCTTAAAGCCCAAGTTTTGATTGAATATTTTTGTAAAATCTTCGCGAATTGCAGGCACGGGGCGCAAAAGTATATAAGAGTCACTGGGTTGTCCACCCTAGTTTTTGTAATGTAAGATTGGTTGGATAGACCTACCCATGGTCTGCAGACCATGGGATTGTATAAATAGAGTGAGGCTCTAAGTGTAAAATATAACAAAATAACAAATAGAAGAAAATCATGGGAAGTCTAAGTGAGTGCGTTGAAGTGAAAAGTGTGTCTATGGGTCATAGAGTAGGAGAAGGCTCTGCAGCTGAGTGCGCAAAAGCCTAGTAGTCCCCAGATGAGTGTTGGGACCCTTGCAACTAAGTGCGTAGGGTAGGTTGAGTCTGTAACTGTTGGGAGAATCAATAAAAAAAAGTTTTTCTACAATTCTATGTATATTTTCTTGGTTTGATGCATGATTGGATATAATTTGCAAGTATACTTTTTATTTACTGCGCGATCGTGTACGAATGTATTGTATTGCTAATTATCACTTAATACATTCAAGTAGGTAAAGGTAATTAATTAACACTGGAAGACAAGTAAGATCTCGTCTAATAGCGTAGAGTGTGGCACAACCCTTGGTTAGGGCTGCGCGAAGGCAGTGTATCACGCTGCAGGGAATTGGAAGTGCACGAAGCGACCTACGCGCAGGAACAAACCAAGGACCAGTCTTACCTCTCAGACATCTCAAGCATGTAGAAACTTGGTTCTAGCACCCTCCCATACTACTTCGAGTGAGACCTCAACCCGTGCTTCGAGGAATGTTGCCGAAAGGGCCAGTAGTACAGGGATTTGTTTGGCTAATTAACTCCAAACCCGAGTCAGGTCCCAATAAGCCAACAAATCCATAGGGGAGGAAGAGCCCATATCACCTACCCAAAACATGGCTGAAAACAAGAAAAATGAGTTCTTCCCTATTTGAGAGACCAATGAGAATTCCAGGATGAATGACATAAGCCCTACTGCCCTTCCACATTCCCATGGCTTATTCTTTGAGGACCTTGACACATTTATGTTTGAGTTTGTTGTAGTTTATAGGGCCTATGACTATGCCTATGATGAACAAAATCTGAAGTTATTTCCTCCACCCTCAAGGTTGTAGCCTTGCATTGGTCTATGAGTCTACCTGGAGGCAGTATCACCACCTGGGCACAAATGCAACAAGCCTTTAATGGGAAGTATAAGGACTATTGTAGGTCTAAGGAGACAAAATAAGACATATTTAGAATGAACCTAGGGCTATATGAGTCCTTGGAAGACTATGAGGAAAGGTTCCAACTCAATTATCTGAGGGCTAACTATACCCTTGATCTTGAATCAGTTAAGCTCGTACCTCTATGAGGGATTAGGGAGGATGTAACAGATGCCCGCAATATGCTATATAGAGGAGATACTTACTAGCTGACCTATGAAAACATCAAGATAGTATTCAGGAATCATTCTAAGGCTGTTAGGAAGAAAGATAAGCTGAGTCAAGGCCTAATCAACTCTTCTCCCTCTACATAAACTATCAAACATGTGATAGGGAGTATGTTGGAAGACTTTAAGAGTGAAATGTTGCATACATTTTCCTCGCAGATACATATTATGCAAATAAAAAGGAATCAAGAGGAAGTAGAAAGGGCACTAGCCATATTTTTCCCTAAATTCACTAGGATGCATCCAAAACATGAGAGCCCATTGAACACCATAGCGGTCTACTATGTCTATGAGGAGAACCTTGCAACATACAAATGCCCCTTTCTTCTAGGCCTAAAGGTTATGTACCAAGGGGCTGAGAATGACCTGGAGTAGCTTTGTTTCATAAACTAGATGAGGCTCCAAGGTCGTCAGCCTTATCAACAGGACATGTCAGGTGCACAATATCCTTCTTACAATCCAAAGCAAAATTCACCTTTCCAGCCTTGGTACACTCTAACTCATCCATCTTGGTCCATGCGCTCTCCGTGGTCCTATGCTCCTCAGTATCCTCTCCATCCTATCAACCCACCTTTGCAGCCATATCAATCTTAGCCTCCTTAATGGGAAAACTCCTAACAAGGATGGAGGCCTCAGGAAACACAACCTCCTACCTTAATGCCTCCTCGTAAACCTCACCCACAACTTCCTCACCACAACCCACCTAAGAAACCTCGAATTCCTTCAAAACTTAATCTGAAATCGAACAATAAGCAGGCACAACATGTTTACAATGGGGAGACATCATATCCTGCTTATGTTGTGGAAATGCAAGAGATGAACGTTCGGTCTAGGAAGATACTTCCAAATGTTCACCCACCTTCTCCACCTAAATATGTTGAAGAAGAGAAGCAAGATAATACCTCTCAGACCAATGCACCTCCCTATCTTGAAGGGTTGGTCCAACCTAAATAGCACACCCTAGAAGAGGTTGAAATTATGGGAGAATTCAAGAAAATGTGTGTTAAAATACCCCTTCTCCAGGCCATAAAAGATGTTCCTATTTACAATTATCTTATCAAGGAAGAAAGTTTCAAAATTTTTGGGAGAAGAAGAAGACATACCCCCATTATTAATGTTGTTAGGCAGTTGTCTAATCTAATGCTTGGGAGGGTGATCTCCCCAAAGTATTTGGATCCTGGTAGGCAAGTAGTCGATGAACACATTAATAACATTTTAGTCCCTAATACCTTGATTGACCTTGGGGCTACAATCAATGTTATGACTAAGGAGACCATGCTCGAGCTCAACCTTCAAGGAGCTTTGAGGAAAACCACCACAATACTACAACTTGGAAAACGGTCCACAATATCCCCTAAGGGATTTATTGAGGATGTGATGGTCTCTATCGACTCCTAGGAGTATACCATAGATTTCCTTGTCCTCCATCCTAAAACCAAGTTTAATGGTAAACCTCTCATCCTAGGGAAACCTTGGTTGGACACTGATAATGCCTACATTAGTTGCAGGGTTGGAAACATGACCACCAACCAAGGGAATCTCTCAAAGTAACTCGTACTATATCCCCCTGCTCAAACTTCTATTGAGCATGACTTACCCTTGTGGATAGAGGATCTGGAAGAAGAATAATTTTATCAGACATCCCTCTACCTATTTTATATAGTAGACACTATTGTAGGATGTAGGATGCTGGATGAAGATGACCTTATTGGCCATCTCTTACAAAATCAACCTCCCACTATGTTGGCTTAGGGGGTCTTGAACTAGGTTCAGATTTAGTTGCACCAAACAAATTCCTACACTACTATCCCTTTCGGCATCAAGATGCGGTGCATAGACATAAGTCTCACCCAAAGCAGTATGGGGGGATGATGGAACCAAGTTTCTGCACCTAGAGATTAGTGTGATGTACCTTTTCTGTCCTAGATCTACCTTTGCTCAGAATTTATAAGCCCTTATGGGCTTATCACTGTAGCTTCCCTTAATTGGCCTCTAGACCTCTGTGAAGGTCTATGATTGGATTTTGTAGTCCCTGAACAAGAAAATTATCTACCTACGCGTACCATAGATTCTCCTTAGATCAATATTTACTTAGATCTACCTAAGTGTTCAATAACTTTAACAGAAAGTGTTATGATCTTCGTTTAATCACTTAACATTAATTGCGTTTAGATAATAAGATGGATCAAGTAAATTCGTGCATCAATACATCATTATTTCATAAAGACATTATTGATAACAACATATATCACATTCATACATGACAGAAGTAAAGAGATAAAACATAAGAATTTATGCAACAATCTTCTTTATTTATCTTCAGTAAAGGCTTACAAACTCAAAACTTCCCTACGCACTTAGTTGTAGGGGTCTGCGCACTCAGCTATAGACACAACTCTAGGCCTCTACACACTCAGTTGTAGAGCCTTTTCCTCCTCTAAGACTTCTATATGAATCTTCCTTCTATCGACCTATTACATTCATCATTATATATTATGCCTTAGAATTTCTAAGACACTCCTATTTATACAATCCCATCTCAAAAACTGACTCATCTTTACATGAACAAGGGTAGAAACCCTTTTTGACTCCTAACTAACTCCGTGCTCTGTGTCCACAATTTGCAGAGACTTTACATCTTTTTACATCAAAATTTGGGATTTTGCCCCAAAACTGACCTAGAGGACCCCATCCTAACAAGCCCCCAACACAAAGGTCGTGACTCGCCCTTAAGTCACTCGACTGGCACAGTGATCTTGTGGTGAAGATCCCCCAACTCTATTCATAAAACCGCTACTTTAGCTACGCTCTGCGCAACTGTCTGCTTTATTTTCTCCACCAACTGTTCTATGGCTAGTCCTTCACCGGCTCATTTGATCTTCTACTGTGTAATATGCAAGTTTGCCAACTTATCCTATATGTTGGCCGATACTAGGTAGGCTTCATCCAACCAAGGACCCAACCTAGCCTTAATGTCTGCTTCCTTTTTCTGTGCTACTTCCACTTGTGCAAGGAGCTGCTTTACCTCTTGCAACTTGGTGAGGTGCTGCAATGTAGCAATGGTGTGCACTGTCACCCTTACTTCGTTTTACTGCTGCTGAAGCTCACGAATCTCGGTATTCAATATCTCCATAGTGGGATCTTCCTGCAGGCTCGTCACTACTTCCATGGCATGTTCAAACAAATTTGTACAATCAACAACTGCAGCATCGACTGTAGCTATCCCTTCCTTGACGGTAGTGTCGTGCTTTTCCTAGACTTCGCGCAGAGTGGAAGGCTGTGACTTGAGTGCCAGATTTGTGATTTTCATGTTGAGTTCAAAGTGAACTCTGATCACCTCTGCCTTAGCATCACGGACGCCTGTAATGAGTTTCGGAAATCTTGGCCTCTAGTTGCGCTTCCTCAGGGATGTGCAACTCTGGCACCATTTGGCATGCTTCTGCAACTGCTACAGCCAACTGGGCGTTTATCACCTTGATTGTATCTCTTTCTTTCAGAGCCTCCACCCTCTCGACAGACATTTGTTCATTGTTCACCCTGTACTCGTTGATTAAGCTGAGAGCTCTCTACTCTGCCATTTTCAATTCCACTGTCACACCTGTCTGTAGTGCATGAAGATATTTGTTGGGGAGCGCTGCAATGTTGAGGGTGATGTTCTTCAGAGTGCTCATGATGATATTGTCTTCGACTAATTCCATGCACAAAGATCCTTCTGGTAGCGTGAGTATCCTTAGCTCCACTGTCCTGACCAGCTTGACAACCTGACTTGTCCCTGGTGCAAGGCTTGTTTGTGCAGCGTGCACCTGACCTATGCCCACCTGTATCCTACTGGTTTGGATCTGCAGTTGGCGCAGATCCTTCTAAATAGTATCTAATGATTACAGGCATTGTTGCTCAAATTGCTGCAACACTTTAGCGGTGGTATCATGCACTTTGTCCCCGATCTCATCGAGATCACCATCCATCAGCGTAATGGGATCCAATGGTGGCTTAGTCGCCTTTGACTTCTTTCGAGGCCCCTCCTCCTTTTGTTCTTTGTACCTATTTATCAAGAATGGAATGATCTTCCCTTTATCACCGCTACCGCTCTACGCTAAATGTTCTCCCTCCTTAGTCTAGGGCGAAGGGGATTGTTGTGGAGGTAAATCCCCTTTGCGGACAGAGGCGATCCCTACTAGCCCAAATGGGGTCTAGCAACAATCAAACAACGCTAACACGTAGGTTCCTAATTGCAAATCAAAGACCGATGATGAGGGCCTACCTGGATTCCAACGCTAGTACTTATAGAAGAGTCGTCGCTCCTGTTCCTTTGCTCCGGCTGGTCACGATCCCCACGATCCCCGTGAACGGACACCCACACATGCAAAGAATGACACAAACACAAGCATAAAATCCAATAGATGCAACTATATATCAGTCAGAAAGGATATAACTCAATCATCATTATAAAAGAAAATAAGAGTGGAACCATAATGATAGTCGTCTATTATTATTGATAAACAAAGAAGAATACAACCATAGTTCTGACGTCAGATCCTCCTTTGGCTGGGTGATCAGCAGCACATGCCTTGCAAAGCTTTGGAATGGGAACAAGCCTCTCTCTCCTTGGTTACTTGGACAAGAATATCCTCACTTAAGATTTAGCCTCATGGGAATGAAGAAGGCTTCTTGTAGCATGAGCTTAGCAATTCTCAGACTTTGGGACTTAGAATTTGGAACTAGCTTGTCAAAGACAAAAGGACAAGCTTTTATAGATAGAGGAGAAGGGGTTAGGATTTCCACAATATTCATGGGGTTGGCTTTATCACTAAGAAGCTTCCATGAGAAGGTGGAAAACAACTTCCCTTCTATGGAGATTCGAAGCCAAACTGAACCAACTCAAGATGGAATCAGTTCATGAATGGGTTAGGAAGAACCTTCGTATGTTTGTTTGTTAAAAACTTTACCCAACTGGGCTGGTGCGAGTGCAACTCTGAGACAGAGTTCTAGTTGGTGTGCCCTCTTTGGAGGATTTCCCCCATTGGCGCGAGTGATACACAGTGGAACCGCGCCAATGGAAAAAGGGCTATTTTGCAGAAGGTGTCTTCAGGGCATATGAAGTTCATGTCTAGGGGAATACAAGGCAAGTGTTTCCAGGTCATGTCACTTCTCATAGGTCCCGAAATGAGTCCTCCAAGGTGCGAGAGAAGGGGTAACATGGACGGTGACAAATTACTGTGTAGCAGATGCCGCCTAAAGCATGAGGCCCGAGATAGAGAGAGGGGTGAAATGCTTTACAAGAACATGGCCAACTGAAAACACTGCCGCCGGAGAACCTGCATGAAGAAGTACAACTGATATCTCAAGTACATGATGTATGTGGTATGGGCACAGCCATCCATAGCAGAGTACATAAAAATCTGGATCCAAGGTATGGATGCAGCCATCCAGTGAGGATCAATAAATAGACTCAGGCATGGTCACAACCATCCAGCGAATGAGTCATGCAATGATCATAATAATCCACAAAATCGCAACCTTGATCTCTACAGACAAAATCCAGGGTCTTGCACTCCATCTCGACCTGAACAAAGTACAAGTTCAAGCATGCGAATATGGGAGTTGAAGTCTAACATGCAAGAACATCGTCTGATTACCAGTCAATGATGAAAACTGTTAACAGACGTGAGAGGTACCACCAATAATGACAATGATCCTCAAGGTACTATAGGTACAATCTACGGCATGCGAATCAGTGAACCGACCTCAAACACTCATAGAATCATTCGATCAGAGGCCAATGATGAAAACCTCGTGTCGAACATGAAGAACCTGCCATTGAGGCATGCAGGCTCCAAGGCACCTGAGGGAGTCTCTGGGCCAACTTCCTGGATAATGAGCTGAAGTCAATAGGAAGTGACCTTGATCAAAGGTGGGCCATAATGCTTCCCACATTATCAACACGAGACAGAGAAGGATAAGATGTTTGTGAATCAAAATTATGTAAGGTATCAAAGGGAGGTTGAATATTTTGCAGAGGTCAACTTCTCTTGAACATACTGGCGGCACGACACTGGACTTGGCAGTATTTGACATCAAATGATCAGAGGTCATGGTGACAAGGCAACGAGCAGATGAGAGGTCAAACAGGATAACCCAATCCCCTAGAGGCAAGTGTAAAAACAAGATGAGATGTCCCCACCTAGAGACGAATGCAAACAAGTGCCATGTTCAAGAGCGACATACTGCCGACGTGACAATAATTGTGGTTCCATTTTCCCCACCATTTCTGGTGAGTACCCCGGTTATTTTTTGATGACAAGCTTGACGGGGATAGCATATGCTTGATAGGCATCATTTCGATGGAATCTGATGTCATTAAGTTTTAACGAGTTTGGCAAAGGAAGGACTCGACGTCTTTTCATGTTTAGAGAGTTTGAAAAGACAGCGGAAAAGGAAACTCCAAGGGTGTCCTTTTTCGTAAAGTTGTGTCTCTCGAGCCCAAAAAATTATAAAACAATACTCGAAAGAACCGCCCGATCATTATGACCGAGGAGTACTTTTCATAAGTAGTGATTTCGAGCTGAAAAAGTAAAAAAGTGATCGAAACCACGTCGGTTCGTAACCATTAACGAACCTGAAACGACAAGGGTCCGACGATCTTTTCGTTTTTACACGGTCGGAAAAGGGTTTAAAGATGACCGCCTCTCATTTATGTTTAACGAGTCGAGGAATAACTCAACATTCTTTTCATGTTTAGAGAGTCAGAAAAGAGCAAAAAGATGACTCCAGAGTGACTTTTTTGTGTGTTTGCCGAGTCTGAAAAAGTATAAAATAGAACTCGTTTCGTCGCCTAAGCCGCACAAACACCTGTCGCTGCAAAAAAACCAGTATAAAATCCATTTTCGACACAAATATACATTAAAATATTCATAAAAAAGAGCTTTAAAACCTATATAGGGTAAAAAAACTATAAAATAGGTGAAAATGGTAAAAACAAGAAATTACTTTTAACTTTTACCTCTTGAGAGTGACATTAGTACTTTTGGTGTGCAATCTTCAGGCGACGATTGCGACAAATTTGGGTGACCGTTCGGAGCGCCGTCAGTTCCAGGTAAGAGGCCTCTTCCCCTACTCCATTTTCGTGATTTTAAATTTGCTTTAGTTTGTTTTTTAATCCTTTGTGGAGGGGATTTCAAAAAGTAGGGTTACGCCCATTGGTGCGGGTTTCGGGCATGGACATGCGCCAATGGGGAAATTTTCTACAAAGGCTCGCGCCCATCGGTGCGACTATTTTAGAAACAGTCGCGCCAATGGCCGCGACTGTTTGAGAAACAGTCGCGACTGTTTTAGAAACAGTCGCGCCAATGGCCGCGCGCACTTATTTCTCAAAATTTTATAATTCTAAAGCCATTTCACTGCATTTTTAAATTTTCCAAGGATTTGATTTGATGTTTTGACCTTGTGATTGCAGGAAAATACACAAAATGGTAATAAAGAGAACATGACCAAGTAGAGACACTGGCCCTAGCAGACGAAGACTGCATAGAAGCTCTTAGACCTTGCGGGCTCAAGAAATACTTCCTTCTGTCTTATCTATGAGCTCAGCCAGAGATCTTGCAATATTTAATCAACCTGTGGGATGAACATGATTCGGTGTTCCGCATACGAGACCAAGTACTGGAACTAGTCGTATCTAACATCTATTTCATCACTGGACTGTCGCGTAGAGGGTCAGTGCCCCTATTGACTGGTAGCACGCCATCCGGGGAGAAGATGGAGGAGGTGAAGGCTCGAGTTTGCCCAGGGGCAAGATATGGGTTCGGCAGCTCAAAAGTGGATATCCCTACTATTCAGGACCTAACACTCAGAGCTCTATTGTTCAACATCACACGAGCTATGGGGGCACAGGCACCCCCTGAAGCCACGAAGAATCACCTGATACTGGCGATAGAGTGTCTTAACCCGACGGTCTTCAATTGGGTGTCAGTAGTGACGACCAATATGAAGAGGTAGCTTACGAAGGCTAAGCATGGCAAGCTGCAGCAGTTCAGATATGGTTCCATCCTGGTGACGTTCTTCTTGGAACGTGTGCCAATCTTCCAGGGCCAAGGGGCCTTTGTTCCTGATCCGGTACCTCGAGAGCCGAGGATGGCTCGGTGGGCGGCACTAATGCCGAGAGGGGGGGGGGCGGTCAGCAGATGTCATTCAAACCTTTTTTTTTTGGCTAGCTTCACCGCCAACTGATTGTGGTGGAGGACTGGCCGTATGTAGGGACAAACTTCACTGGTGACCCTCACCTCCCGCTGCCAGAGGGAGAGGACTAGGACAAGGAGATAAGTATGACCTCATTTTGATTTTGTGTTTTATGATTTTTTTTGTTAATACATGCTTGTTCTAATAACATTTTTATGCATATGCAGATGTTGGCCTAGAGCATCCAGTTGGCATGTCTCCCATTGCGGTGACGTGCTACCATGAGCACAACCGGGACTAGATATCTAGGCTTTCTTTTCCATGCATATTTTTTGAGAGACATGTTGTCTCCGGATGTACTAAGACAAACATGTATTATTTTTTTATGATGCATGTGGTGCAAACATTTGGACACATATATATATACATATGTTTTATAGTTTATTGTGTTTTATTATTCTTATGCTATTTTAAATTACATGTTATGCAAATGTCTGTCCAACACATAATTAGCTAATGCATTAGTTAACATATTAAATCATCTTGGAATATGTTGATAAGTAATGAAATCAAAATCCCTTTCTAACAACTTTACACGTAAATACAACCTTAAAATCCGATGGTCTCTGTCGAAATAACGCCCGTTGAGCTAGTGGACGACAAGCTGAGACTCCAAGTTCACAACCAATGTTCGAATACCAAGGTTAATCGCCTCAGCTAGTAATTAAATCACAACACTATACTCAGCAACATTGTTCGTGGTACAACCTAGACAAACCCCTTGAAGGTTTGCTAACTCACCATGAGGATCGTAGATCACCCATTCCACAAAGGACAAGTTGCGTGTACTACAGGAGGCACCATCAGTGAAACCAACGTAAGGCGAACCAAACATCTGTCCAAGAAGCAAAAATGACACAATAAGCGGCAATCACGCCGACACACCAAGACAAAACATGAAAACATAAACAAACAACACACTTGCTGAAAGCACACGTATGTACAAAAATAAAGTGCACGCATGATACTTGTTCAAGTCAAGCCCATTTCAGGACTTACCCTATTGCATTGCTGCGTGATTGGCCTAGATAGTGTAGGCGTCGCCTTAGCCTGTTTTGTAAAATGATCAACGACACCGATGATCTGCCCATGCCCCCCGGCCGAGCGAGGGTTACAAGCTAGAGGGTCAATTCCCCCTTGTGCAGAGGGGCCGAGGGTAGCAACAATGTGTAGTGGGGAATCAGAACGAGTAGAAACCAAACCGAGCGAAGCAAGGTTCGGAGGTGGGAGCGAAAAGACACCCATGAGGGAAGGATCTTTAAAGAGCCCAGCTCCCACACTCTCTAAGGGTATGGAGGTATGCTCCACAAAAGGCACATTGCCTTCGAAAGAACAAGCGAAGAAGGAGAGCTGGTCTACCGTGACAATTTTCCCCTCATGAGGGAAATGAATGACACGAAAGAGGGATGAAGCCACGACACGCATGGCATATGTCTAGCTCCAGCCCAAAAGGAGGTTGTAAGTAAGATTAGTGTTACACAGTATTTTGTCACCATCCCTGTTACCCCTTCTCCCGCACATTGGAGGACCTATTCCGGGACCTGTGAGAAGTGACATAACCTGAAAACACCTGCATTGTATCCCCTTGAGTATGTAATTCATATGCCCTGAAGACACCTTTTGCAAAATACCCATAAAAATAACCCTTTTTCCATTGGTGCTGTTCCTCAGTGTATCACTCGCGCCAATGGGGGAAATCCTCCAAAGAGGGTGCGCCAGTTGGCGCTCTGCCTCAGAGTCACACTAGCGCTAACCTAGTTGGGTAAAGTTTTTAACAAACCAACTTGCGAAGGTTCTTCCTAACCTATTCATGAACTGATTCCAGTTTGAGTTAGTTCAGTTGGGCTTCGAATCTCCAAAGGAGGGAAGTAGTTCTCCACCTCTCATGGAAGCTTCCTAATGATAAGGAAAATCCCATGAATCTTGTGGATGATCTTATCTCCTTCTCCTCCCTCTATATAAGCTTGTCCTTTTTCCTTTGACAAGCTAGTTGGTAATTCTACTCTTCAAGCTCCAAATTCTAAGTCCCAAAGTCTGAGAATTGCTAAGCTCATGCTACAAGAGGTCTTGTTCATCCCCAACGGATTCACCAAATTGTTATGTAGGTAAATCCCCTCTGCAGACAGAGGCGATCCCACTAGCCTAAATGGGGTCTAGCAACAATCAAAAAACGCTAACACGCAGGTTCCTAATTGCAAAGTAAAGACCGATGATGAGGGCCTACCTCGAATCCAACGCTAGTATTTGTAGAAGAGTCATCGCTCCCGTTCTTTCGCTTCAGCTAGTCATAATCCTCACGATCCTCATGAACAGACACCTGCACATGCAAAGAACAAACCCGTGCCAATGGGCGCAACCCTTAATTTTGAAATCCTCCCTATAGGGAATGAAAAAGCAATTTAAAACAAATTTCAAATGGATAGAAATGGAGTAAAGGACGAGACCTCTTACCTGACACTGACGACGCTCCGAACGGTCAACTGGATTTGTTGCAATCGCCGATTGAAGATCGCACACCAAAAGCCCTAATGTTGCTCTCCAAAGGTAAAAAGTGAAAAGTAAATTTTTGTTTTACCATTTTCACCATTTTATAACTTTTTGACCCTCAAATAGGTTTTAAAAGTCATTTTATGGATATTCTAATGCATATTTGTGTCGAAAATGGATTTTACGCCCGTTTCTTATGCAGCGACAGGTGTTTGTGCGGCTTAGGTGGCGAAACGAGTTGTATTTTATTCTTTTTCGGACTCGGTAAATACACGATAAAGTCACTTTGGAGTCATATTTTTGCTCTTTTCTGACTCTCTAAACGTGAAAAGAATGCTGAGTTGGTCCTCTTGACTCGTTAAACGGAAATGAGAGGCGGTCGTCTTTAAACCCTTTTCTGACCGTGTAAAAAACTAAAATATTGTTGGACCCTTGTCGTTTCCGGTTCGTTAACAGTCACGAAGCGACATGGTTTTGATCGCTTTTTTACTTTTTCAGATTGGGATCACTATTTATGAAAAGTACTCCTCGGTCGTAATGATCGAGTGGTTCTTTCGAGCATTGTTTTATACTTTTTTGGGCTCGAGAGACACAACTTTATGAAAAGGGACACCCCTGGAGTTTACTTTTCCGCTGTCTTTTCAAACTCTCTAAACATGAAAAGGGGTCGAGTTCTTCCTTTGTCAGACTCATTAAAACTTAATGACATTGGATTTCGTCGCAATGACGCCTCCCGAGCATATGATATCCCCGTCAAGATTGTCATCCAAAAATAACCGGGGTACTCGCCAGAAATGGTGGGGAATAAAGGAACCACAATTATCGTCGTGTCGGCAGTATGTCGCTCTTGAACATGGTACTTGTCTGGATTCGTGTCTGGGTGGGGACATCTCATCTTGTTTTCACACTTGCTTCCGTGGGTTTGGGTTATCCTGTTTGACCTCTCATCTACTCATCGCCTTGTCACCATGACCCATGATCATTTGATGCCAAATACTGCCAAGTCCACTGTCATGCCGCTGATATGTTCAAGGGAAGTTGACCTCTGCGAATACTTAACCTCCCTCTGATACCTCACACAAAACATTTTATCGTTCTCTATCTCGTGTCGATGATGTGGGAAACATTATGGCCCACCTTCGATCAAGGTCACTTCCTGTCGACTTCAGCTCATTATCCAGGGAGATTGACTTAGAGACTCCCTTCAGGTACCTTGGAGCCTGCATGCCTCAATGGCAGGTTCTTCGTGTTCGACGCGAGGTTTTCATCATTGGCCTCCGATCGGATGATTCTACGGGTGTTCGACACTGGCTTGCTGATTCGCACGCCATGGATTGTACTTGTAGTACCTTGAGGACCATTGTCATTATTGGTGGTACCTCTCGCGTTTGTTAATAGTTTTCATCATTGACTGGTAATCAGACGATGTTCCTGCATGTTCGACTCCGACTCCCATATTCGCATGCTTGAACTTGTACTTTGTTCAGGTCGAGATGGAGCGCAAGACCCTGGATTTTGTCTGTTGAGATCCAGGTTGCATTTTGTGGATTATTATAATCATTATGTGACTCATTCACTGGATGGTTGCGACCATGCCTGAGTCTATTCATCGATCCTCGCTGGATGGCTGCGTCCATACCTTGGATCTGGATTTTTATGTACTCTACCATGGATGGCTGCGCCCATACAACATACATCATGTACTTGAGATATCAGTTGTACTTCGTGCAGGTTCTCCAGCAACCGTGTTTTCAGTCGACCATTTTCTCGTAAAGCATTTCACCCCTCTCTCTCTCGGGCCTCATGCTTTAGGGGGCTTCTGTAACACAGTATTTTTTCACCGTCCCTGTTACCCATTCTCCTGCACATTGGAGGACCTATTTCGGGACCTGTGAGAAGTGACATAACCTGAAAACACCTGCATTGTATCCCCTTGAGTATGTACTTCATATGCCTTGAAGACACCTTCTCCAAAATACCCATAAAAAAACCCTTTTTCCATTGGCGTTGTTCCTCAGTGTATCACTCGTGCCAATGGGGGAAATCCTCCAAAGAGGGTGCGCCGGCTGGTGCTCTGTCTTAGAGTTGCACTAGCGCCAACCCAGCTGGGTAAAGTTTTTAACAAACCAACTTGCGAATGTTCTTCCTAAACTATTCATGAACTGATTCCAGTTTGAGTTAGTTCAGTTGGGCTTCGAATCTCCAAAGGAGGCAAGCAGTTCTCCACCTCTCATGGAAGCTTCCTAATGATAAGGACAATCCCATGAATCTTGTGGATGATCTTATCTCCTTCTCCTCCCTTTATATAAGCTTTTCCTTTTGCCTTTGACAATCTAGTTAGTAATTCTACTCTTCAAGCTCCAAATTCTAAGTCCCAAAGTATGAGAATTGCTAAGCTCATGCTACAAGAGGTCTTGTGTTAGAAAATTAAATATTACGGAGCAATGGAACACATAAAATATTGCAGAAATATAAACACAGAAAATGCACAAAACAAGAGAGACACAGATATACGTGGTTCACCCAGTTTGGGCTACGTCCACCTCGAACAGCCAGTCCTTCTTTTCTATTATCCAGCAAAATGAAGAGACACAACCTACAGCAAAGCCGCTGTAATATCCTCTGTTTTCTCTCACAGTCTCACCTCTCTGTTTCCCGCTCACACAGAATACACATCTATATCCGCCTCAAAATACAATGCCCTCATACAAAGAGAGGGGTTGCCTTCTAGGGAAAAAAACCCTAAACTAAACATAAGTTCTACCGTCAGATCATCCGCCTAATGAACGGCTCAGATTGACTAGAAATTACTATACTTTTACAAGGCAAATTTACATCTGTTTTTTAGCTTCGGGGGCGCTGC